>JAJKFI010000016.1:5813324-5850477 GCA_029204185.1 Lerista edwardsae | reverse complement strand
AAGGAAGGAAGGAAGGAAGGAAGGAAGGAAGGAAGGAAGGAAGGAAGCTTCTTTTGAAGGTTATAGAAGCAACATGCAATTCATGCTTCTTGGAACATATCCAGGCTAGTAACAAGAGTTCCTGCTCCCTGCATACAAATGGCAGTTGTGGAGTCATTTCTCCTGCAGAGAAAATTTAGGTAGCATTTTTGTGCTCTACCACCTCCTATCCTTGCTAGGCTCAATTAACAGACACACAGCAGCAGCACAGTAGCTTCTCCTTGCACATGCAGCTGGGCAGAGGACATTTAATCATGTGACAAGCCATTCATGAGCAGCAGCTTCCTACATGCTATTTGCAATTTTCACCTTAACATCACAATCTCCTTTTGTCATAATTTATTGCGAAGACGTACAGTACTTGTATTGATGGCAGGAGCATTTTCATTCATGCAGTATCCCATATGAGCAAACCAAGAGTTGTTTTGTGGAAGGCCGATTGCATGTGGAAGGCCACCCTAGAAATGACATTTGCCATCGTAATTGTGCAGAAGGCATTTTCTGAGCCAAGATCAAAAAATCATCCATTACACAAAAATTGCAATGTAGGCAAATGCTTAAGCCACTTGTGCATGCTCAAGTGGAAACATCTGCTCTACGTATCAAAGACTCAGGATTCTTGCTAAGCAAGTAGGGCTTGCGTCTCTATAGATGCTTTGCTCCTCCCCAGAGAACCTGCTGTTAAAATGAGCAGTGGGTTTTGGCTAGCAGACTACAGCAGCTGAAAATAAGCACTCAAATTGCCATGGAGAAGCACGGAGGACCCGATAGCTGCGGTGAACTTTTCCAAGTGATACCCAACACCGACTACTGCTGGTAGCTAAAACTCAGTTTGAACATCAGCTTGTCTGTTCTCATATTCCAAAGCTCACCTTTAGCTGACTTAGTTCATATAGAAGACCATGCAAAGCAAGTCGCTTATTTAAAGAACTAACATCAAGTCACAGATGAAATAAGGCCTGAACTATGTAGGACAGTGGCAGGCTCTTCTTTGTATGAGAACAGGATAAACCTGTGTTGAAAGCAAGCAGGAGAAGTACAATTTAAAGAGTCAGAATGGTGCATTGATAGAGTACCCAGCATCTACCCATGGCTCCCACCACCATCACACAATGTTTTTTCCACCATCCAGGTTCAGTCTCGTCTCAGAGCCCCAGTTAAGAGAAATATTCCTGGATTCTGCCAGACTTTAAAACGGGGGAAGGACTCAGTTTCCTCTGCCTGCCATCAAAAAAAAAAATCTATGCATTAACTGGGACAACCATAGTTGCATGTCTTTAGTTTGGCCCAGTTATGGGAAACTTTCCATGGTGAACAGCTTGGCCACTGGTGTTCCAATAATAAAGGAACAGAAAGCCAGAATTTCCTCATTAAATGCATACAGAGACCTCAGTCAGTTAAGGGCCGATTTGCACATGCATTGTATCTCTTGCTTAAAATACAAGCTGAACATACAAACTGACTCCATTGTTTTTGAGGTGACCCAAGCAATACAGAAGTTCTACCTCTAGCAGGGGTGGAGGGAGGGTGTAGCCGGGGGGTGCAGAACGCATGGGCGCCAGCTGCAGGGGGGCGGGGCGCCAGCAGCGCATCGAGGAATCAGTGCGTCTTTTGGCCCACCCGCCTTCCCTGGCGCCCGTTGCGCTCCGAAATGGAGCTCTTCCGGGCGCAGGGAGGTGTGGCATGGTGGCGCACGGGGGTGGGACAACATGCCGGAAGCGCAGTTTCGTCACCCTGCCATGGGTGTGATCCGTGGCCCCGTACGCCACTGACCTCTAGTATTCTTGGTTGCAGATTGACCACTCATGCTGCCTAACCCCACTTTTAAAGTCCTGTACTTGCCTTCTGTACTTGTATAAACTGATCAATTGGTCAGGAAAATGATACTTTCATTCTTGTCTTCTGTACTATGTACATAAACCCTCATGTGCAACCAGAAACCCCAATCATGCAGAAGTGTCTATATCAGTACGTCCCAAACATTTTAGCACTGTGACCCACTTTTAAAAGCAAGTATCTATCTTCTCTAACTGGGTGGAGGTTGGGGGTCTATGGATTCAATCCTACTCCAGGCCGCACATTTAGTACATGCATGTGGAAAGGATGGTAATCATATATCTCTGCATGAACTGGCACCAAAACTTAGCCTTCAATACAATCCTTCACAAAGTTGATTTATGAATTTTTAATTCTTTGCTACACATCTTAGTAAAACTTTCCACCCTGTGCGTTTGTTGAGTAAAATCAATATGAACCAGTGAATATCGGCAACTGAAGAAATCCATTTTTTTTTTGTTTCATTTCAGGGAATTAAAATGCTGATAACTGTAACACCACCACATGAGCCAGCCTCTCTCCATCCCCAGGCTCCACCCCCTCCCATTCTACCAAAGCCTGGAATGGACAATCTTAGACTGCAGAGGCTCTTGAAAAAAGCAGCAAAGAAGAAAGCAATGTTAACAGCACAGCAAGCGACATCATTCCGGTCCAGTCTTTCCCCTGTGAGTGAAGCCAGCCCAGATTTGGAACGCTCTTCCCCACTGAAACCTAAAGAAACTACAACAACACACCTTACCATCAATCTCCCACCACGCTTTTCCATCAAGCCCGTTGTCCACCATGTTTCATCTCCCTTTCCTAGAGGAAAGCCCTTTACATTCACAGTCTCCGAGCAAAGGAGCCTTTCAGAGCATCTCAAACTCTCTGTCTCACCCATTGGGTCGCCACGTCATAGACCGTGCAGTCCTGAACCCTCTTGGCAACCGAAAAGTTATCCACCACCTGAAACACACACACAGTTTCCTCCTTCAAGCTCCACGCATTCTGCATTTCTTGTCCCTGAACCTCCCATTTCTCTCACACCAATGGTGGAGACTCCTGCGGTAGTTACTCATGTTGTACAGACACATGCCTATATTCATAGTGTGCAAGCGCCAAGGGCTAGGACACCCCTGTTAGAACAGTCGACTCAATATCCCATTAGTGAAAACAAACCCCTGCCTCCTGCTCCACAGATACACCAGTCATATCCCCCTCCAAGACATCTGCAAGCCACAAGCCAAGCCAGGCCACTAACTCCTAAATTAGAGTCTGCTTCAACTCCTGAACCTTCTTCCGCAATGACTGCAGCACTGCATGTTCCCAGACTGCATGTCACGAGCATCTCCCCAACTCTACAGTTCAGTAGGCCTGTGACTCCCGGAAGTGACAGAGGCCCAGAGTCTGCTTCAGCTCCCGAACATCCTTCCACAATGATTGCAGCACTGCATGTTCCCAGACTGCATGTCACGAGTACCTCCCCAACTCCACAGTTCAGTAGGCCTGTGACTCCAGGAAGTGACAGAGGCCCAGCGCCACACAATGAAACCCAGAGGCCGCCAAGTCCTAAAGCATTTCAGAAGCACAGAATGCCAGAAGCAGTTGCACCTGCTCCATCAGCCATCACTACCCATTCTGTCTTGCCAGAAGCTAGGCAGGGTAAGCAGGCTATACCGCCCCAGGCACCTGTGGCTTCTCAGAGTACCTCAAGCCCTATACCAAAACCAAAGCCGCCAGTGCCTCCCAAAAGCAAGTTTGGTGGCTGGTCGCGCCTCAAAAAGCACTTGTTAGTAGAAACCGAAGAACCTCAATTTCCAGTCTCTGAACCCGAGCCAGCCAGGCCCAAACTGGTGGGGGAAAAGAAAGAATCAGAAAGCGATGTTGGTCAGGACAAGAGGGTAACCAAGTCAAGAGCCGTCAAGATGTGGGACGCCATCTTGTACCAGATGACAACCAGCAAGGCAAGAAAGCAGCAAGAAGAGAAGGAAATCGGGAGAGAGGGAGTCTCCTTGTTCCGCCGTCGCCTCCCCCTTCTCCTGCACAGGCCTCGCTTTGACGCACGGAAACTGAAAGAACTGGCTTCCAAACCAATGACAAAGATCACAACTCTTTTTGAGGTACGCCGAATCCAACGTCAGCCATCCGAGGAAGCACCGACGAGTTTTAACAGGACAGCATCTGGATGGCCGCTGCAGGGAAGTGACGAACCCAGTTTCCTTTAAAAGATGCAATCCTGAGCTGAGAGAATAAATACAAGATTCACTTGCAAGGAAAAACAAATAAAATCCTTCACAGGGTTGCTTGTCTGTGTACTGAGAGATGTACAAGCATGTAGTGACCATATCTATATAAGATAGGGATTTGAGGTTGAGCAGAAAGCAACTTGCAACTTCCATAGATGCAAGATGCTCAAACAGTAATATAAGAGAAGGTTGAGATTATCTTCAGTGCCTAAAGGCCTGGAGAGTAAAAATGTTGGCCGGACAGAGTGATACCGCCTGGCAAGCCTCTCAACAGAATATACCACAGTTCCACTAACCCTGCTCTGCACACTCATGTATTTAGCCACTTGCAGACATGGCATCTAGAACAGAACCTCGTCTGCAGATGTTAACAGGCAGGTGCATACAAATAGGTGCTTTTGGAGGTACTAAGGGACTCAGGCCGTGCAAGGCTTTGTAGGTCAGGACCAGCACTGTGAATTGTGCTGAAACAGCAGGTGCCCAAGGACAGGTACAATATGCTCCCTCTACCCCACCCAAACAAGTGGTTGTAGAGGCATTTTGTGGCAATAGCGGGCTCAGAACACTCTTCACAGAGTGCTATATGCAAGGCAAATTGCACTAATCACTGTGTGAAAGTACAAAAAAAAAAAAAAAGATGGCCATGGTGTGATCTTTCTAGGAAGAGGTATGGTATGACAGCCACAGCAATGAATCCTTCATATTAAAAGTAATCTCAGCACCTAGAGTCAGACTTTTAAACAGTTACAGGCAAGTCAGAACTTTGCCTCAAGCAATTAAACTACAGAACATTTACAAAAATGCTCATGCATGGCTAACATGGACAACCAAGCTAGTAAGATGACTAGCTACTAACCCCTGTAGATGTACAAAACTAAACCAAGCCATCTGCCATTGAGATGCCCACTCTGCAGGAGCTGAGGTGGCCTGTAACATTTTTTCCCCAAGGGATCTTACCAGCCATTTAACACTAAGTCCAAATTCATTTTGGCCTGTTTCCAGAATTTCTTTATTTACTCAGGAAAATATTTTATTTTAACTATCTTTGGAGAGCAATCCTATGCAGGTCTACTCGAGAAGTAGGTAGGCAAGTGTGTATAGGATTGCAGTCTTAGGGACATAGCCAGAATGATCAGGACTGCTTTATCACCCTGGAAAGCTATGGCTACTTTGTCTTGCAAAGCTTCCTAGGAGCTTCTCCTACAGCTCAAGCAAACTGACCATCCTGGCAACAGAATCACGGATTTTTAGTCGTTTTCTAGGTATTATTTGTTGCTCCTGGTTAAGCCAAGACAGGGCAATTTGCAGTCACTTGTACACAAGTAGAGCAAAACTGTCATCTGCCACATATGTATACTCACGTGTGCAAGAAGAAAGGCCAGGGAGTCATTTTTGCTACTGACTAGGTGCTTTCCCCTCTCCAACAGCTACAATAATTGAAATGTCTACTGCTATATATGTGTACTACTCTAATGTGTCTTGTCATGGTTTGGGAGGGGCTGCTTGCATTGAAAGCAGAGTAACAGATACCCATGATTTTAGATATTACATGGTTACTGGTTTGAGTTTTGCTTGCTTAACTCCACTATGGTAGCAGTCAATTTTTTTAGTGCATTAGGATGTGAGATAACATTTACGTGCAGAAATTGCTGCTCATGCTGCATTCAAGCTTCTTGCTGCTGCCATGCTTGCTTTTGAGCCTACTAGTGTAAATACTCAGTTTGTTTTGGGAAGACTTCTTCTGCAGGCTTTCAACTCCTTGTTTAGAATTCTGCCTCCCATTTTGCATTCTAAGTTCCAACAGGACCCACCATATTGTGATGCCATGTGGTTCAATTAGGCATTCCTGCCACAGTAAGAATTGAGCTTACGATAGCAGTATCAGTGCAGGGCAATCGTATGACCTGAAACAGAGCCCTGTGCTCAGCTATAAGTGTAACCATTTAAATACTGGCAGACTGAACTTGCAGGACAGTTCAAGGAAGACCATTGCCCCATTTCCTCCTAAAATTTAGAACTATGTGGCCCAGCTCTCTCCAGATACACTTCAAACACCAGTTTAGATCTGAAGGACATCTGAAGACACTGCCTGGATATGAATTTTGATTTCATAGCTTCATAGTTGCATTTATGCCTGCCTTAATGCTTTCAGAAGTGTGAAGTGAAAAATTGATTTACCATCTCCTACCGCTCCAATGAACAGACATTGAATATTCAGTACTGCAGAACTGCAGCCACCTTCTGCTCATTGCAACTGCAAAGAGGTGGGTGGGACTAGAACGTACGTGACACTCAGTAGCACATTTGTCCCCAATGCTTATTTTACAAGATGCTGCCTCAGAGATGCCATCTACAGCAGAAACTAGCATGAGCTTCTTAATGCTTTTTGCCTTATATGCTATTTTGCCACGTAAGGAACAAGAGTATCTTTTCCCTTGCATAGCAAAAAGCAGTTAAGAGGAAGATAATTTTTTTTAAAGGAATCAAGGGGGGAGGGTAACAAAGCCCCACCTCTGCATCAGTTTGTGTCCATTATTGCATTTTGTAAAATTGAAAAAAAAGAGGGTAGGGAGAAGTGTTGAGGAGAAGCTACATTAGACTGAATCTCATGTATAGTTTTGCCTGAAGATAGTTCTTGTGAAAAACACGGTGTTCGTCCTCGAGGAGAGTCCAGAAAAGATTAATTTTAATCTTTTTAATCAACAGCCTTAACAGGTGTTCAAGTGTGGTTTCACTGTGCCTGCAATGTACTGGAGGGGATATTTCCAAGACTAAAAGTGATCATTTAAAATATTGTGTAAGAATGTCAAGTGCCCTTAAAAGCAAGGGGCTAATTAGTTTATATTCACTTAGAGTATATGAAATGTCATCAAGATGCAGCACCATCTCTTACACAGATCAGAGAGATCCTTGAAGAGTGTCCAATTGCCAGAGATCTTTACTTAAATATGCAGTGGTTAGGCCAGGGTTAGCGATATCAGATCTCTTCAAAGGGGTGCCCAGTATATATAGATAATCAGAGCTTCATAAGGCATAATAGTTCCCTTTATCACAGGAATATTCAAATCCAAATGCATCTACCAACACACACAGAGACTCCATAGCTCCTTCCAACCATCATTTCTAATGTTTTTATCTCATGCCCACAGTGAAAATTCTGTTGGTATGTAACCACTGCAAGTACCCTCCTATCATTATGTCCATTTTGAAATAGATAGGCGCATTTATGTTTACCCATTCAGCCACCAAGGTCTAACAAGGCAACCTTTCTTCAGTCCAAGATGGTCAACCAAAGTTTAAGAGCTGCGTACTGCCAGATGTTTGAATGAGTGAGACCAATATTTATGGAAATACCAACATCCCACTGAAACAAGTGATCTACTGACAACAGGAGCAAGGCACGTGTTAAGAACCCTTTTGTAAAATGAAAAGGCTCAATGCCATCCATGTTATTCTCGGTTCACTTAGAATGAGTAACTTTTTGGAGAACAGGAAAGGAGGGAGTGCTTGAAAACTAGCTACAGGTTTTTCCAGCATGAAATGATTGGGGGTCAACGTAAGAGGACACCTTTCCTCTAGCAATGCTGCGTGAAAGGAATTGCCCAATTAATGCAGAGCCATGGCCTAATGATTTGGATCCCTTCAGATGTACTTGGAGAAATGCCAAGTTAAATCTGCCAGGGTTTCAAGGCAGTTCAAGGTTATATAGGAGGATCATACATTGAGAAAGCATGTGGTCAGTATTGGGAAGTTCAAAACTGTAGTTGTTCACCTGAGGTCTTATTCCCTTCAATGCTGAGGGGAACATGTGGAAGAGCAGAGGTTTCTTGCCACATTCGTCCCTGTTTCAGCAGCAACGTAAGGGAAAGCCTAAAGAGGTAGAACTCTGAGGGCTACCTACCCAGTTGCACAGAGTTATCCAGTAACATAGAAGGGCCGTTTCCCAATTGATACATTCTGTTGCAGTGGTTCCCAAACTGTGGGTCAGGACAATTTCAGGTGGGTTGTAAAGCACCTAGAGCAGCCATATTGAAAATATGGGAAGATGGGATGCGGGAAAGGCGGAGGGCTGTGCAGTTGTTTTGCTCATGTCAAGGTTGTAAATAGGCTTCTTTCTGATTCACTTTGCTATTAGAAAATGGCTGAGAAATAACCCAACTTACTGCTGCATTCTCAGGAAAGCAACAGACTCTGGAATCACAATGACACCACTTCTGGCCATAACATCATTTCCAGTGGGTCCCAGACAGATTGTCATTCTAAAAAGTGGGTCCTGGTGCTAAAACATTTGAGAACCACTATTGTCCTTTGTCCAACAAATACAGGAGCATACAGCTGTAGGCACAATATAACGCATTGGTGAAGTTATCAGCACTTTCAACGTCTGCCATTTTGGGGACTAACTACACTCTGTTACAGATCAAGGTGTCAGTCAAGTTTCTGCAAATTATGAGGGCTGTCAATGTTAAAATGCTGTGTTATGTACAATCAGAGAAATAGGTCAAGAACTCTCAATTATAAGCTGCTGTTTTCTTACAAGGGGGATGTAGAAGTGGAGATTCAGTTGGGGTCTGTCTTCATAGATCATTCGTGATCCAACATTTTGCTTGGATGTGTGGAATTTCTAAGTTAATTAAGGGTATGTAGCCATGTTAAAAGTTGAAATGCCTGAAGAGAAAGACAAGCTGATTTTTTTGAGGCAATAATACAGAACAGGGTGTTAAAGGATAAGGAAGGCGACATGTTTGGAAATTGAAAGATGCAATGTAAGGTGTAATAAGACAGGAAAGAGTGATTTGGCAGAATAGTGTTTAAGGACCTTTGTCAGACACTGTAGTTAACAGACATGAGAATACTTCAGGCCCCCAAGGCAACCATTAGAGATTTCCTCCTCCAACCATATACTCTCTATATATGAGTATAAGTAGTCCCTTAATATGGTTGCCCAAATCAAAAATATTTTTTATAAACATTGTGTATATATGTTGATTGAATAAAGTGTTTCTATGAAAGAAAAAAGTGCTGTCTTACATAAAAGTACTGCTACCAGAGAGCCAACAAACTTCCTGAGATTGCAGAAGAAATCACTATGGTGTGCTGATTAGGCTACTGCTGCTATAGTGACTTTAGAGACATGTTTTGAATCATAAGTATTTTCTGTTATTTGCAGCAGTCCAAACCTAAATCCAAACCTAAACCCCGTCATTTGGGATTAATTTGAGGAGTGCCAGCATAGCTTTGGTTAAGGTCATAAGCCGAAAGTACCAAGTATAGATCCCAAC
The DNA here is from genome assembly GCA_029204185.1 of Lerista edwardsae. Classification (NCBI taxonomy): domain Eukaryota; kingdom Metazoa; phylum Chordata; class Lepidosauria; order Squamata; family Scincidae; genus Lerista; species Lerista edwardsae. The sequence goes on along the minus strand of JAJKFI010000016.1, from coordinate 5,841,095 downwards.
TAAGTCATGAAAGTGGTTTGCCTAAGCCACCCCAGGTGGCACAACCACTGCCCCATCTCTAAAATGGGAATAGCAGCACTTTTGTGCACAGGATTGGATGACTATTACTAAAAAGATTTGTGCACTTTGAGCACTTAGGCGAAGTATTTAATCCATGCCAATCTTCATTGCACCTACCTGCGTACCTAAGCAGGCTATTTGCCTGTTGGCCCATCATCTTCCATCACCTTTTTGTATTGGCCATGTCCAATTGCCACATACTTGTACTTCTTGCCAGGAAGTTTCACCTAAATAGGAGACACGCAAGAATCTTCAGGGGCTTCAAATGCTTAAAGTGTTCCCAGACCTTCATTTTTCAAATGCTTTGGACGATAACCAGGTTATTTTGATCTCCAAGTTTTCAGTCACTAGAGCTGTCAGTATTACAATGATATAACTTGGATCCAATTAATCACATTTCTCCTAGCCCTTTTAGTCTACTCCAAATGAAGCAGCTCTTTTGTTGCACCTTTTAGCACAGTGATCTTGTGTCAAAAGGAAGGCAGCCCGCAACTTCCAAATGTACCTAGAAAGTCCAAGTGATCAATTAGCAAGCCAAATTGTTGTGGCCAAACATTTGCAATGTATCTTTCAGCAACAGACAGTGTATCCTGCTGGAATGCCTTATAAGCCTAACAGGCTACTTTATATGCGGAATCATTTCTTGCTGAAAGTAATGGATTCCAAAACTAGAACGCTGTACTTTCTTAAATGTTCTCATTTGAAGAATCTGTTTCAGGCTAGTAGGATCAAAAAAATCATACACACACCCCCCTCCAGTTTGGCAAGAGCAAATGACTCGATTTACATGATGGTGGGATTGTTTCTCCAACAAAATTCCATTTCCAGTCTAGCTGCCCCCCCCCACACACACACTATCACAACGCAGATTAAGATCACATATGATAAAAGAGAATATGATCCAGCCATACATGAAGCTGTAGGAAAGCCTCCTTGCTTGCCTTTTCACCCTTTCAGGATTCTCTTGCCAACAGGTTCTGCCCCAGTTATCTCCCAAAAGACAGTAAATAGCTTACCTTAGCAGTTCCATCAGCCTTTGGGCTTTCTTTCTGTTCCCAAATGCTTCTCACACTCACAATGTCTCCAGCCACAATGTCCTAGAAACACAGACAAGTTATTGCTTTCACCTCAATATCCAGAAGCTGCTTCCTCCCCACCCTGTTTTGGTTTAGGTTTTATTTTTCACATTTTCTATACCACCTTTCCTCCAGGGAGCTCAGGGTGGTGTACATGGTTCTTTCCATCCTTTTGTCCTCACAACAACCCTGTGGGGTAAGCAAGGCTGCCTGGCCCAAGGTCACCCAGGAAGCTTCATGGCTGGGTGATGATTTGACCCGGATCCTCCAGGTCTAAGTCCAAACCGCTACACCATCCTGGCTAGAAATATCTTTTTAGGTGCTACACAAGTAGTCCCTCAAAACCTTCCCAACCAAGAGAAGCTGGGCTCAAGGTCTCTTATTTGATCCCATCACTAGAATGGGGACCACTTTCTTTAGAAAGTACATACCACCGTCATCATATATTAACACTTTTCCAACAATGGAAACATGAGAACAAGACGCAACATACATTATGTCCTACCTTACAAGATGCTGCCTTTGCTGGGGATTGAGCTGCAACCTCTCCAGTTTCCCAAAGACTTTTTGTGTTGGCTACTGCGGCACTGTTGGCAGGTATCTCAATGGAAAGCTGACGAACTGGCTTGGGGGTCTTGCCAGAAGTCTGGAAAGTGCATAAGTAAGAATAAAAGAAAGCTCTCCGGACTAACTCCTCTCTTGGAGAAAGAGAGATCTGTAGGCATTTGGTTTTATGATCACACCCAATTTTTTTTTCCTCTCCAAGAACATACACTAGGCATCAGCCTCCTTGTAATCCACCTTCAGATGAAATGGAATTATTCATTCCCCGTAAGAAAGGGATTGTGGGGCATGCCAACTTTGTGCTGATGCAGCTTCTGCCAATGGCCGTACAGACAGATGCATGGTCGCACCCAGTAATGGGATCTGGGGATTGACTACAGGAACGCTGGGTGGGACTTACGCGTGATTGGCAGCCTGCCCGTTGAGTTCCATCGGCTGCCCGCCGGCCGCGCGGGCTTCTCCTGGGGAGCGTGCCCCACTGCTGCTCGTCTGATCACCCGGTGCCCCCCCACCTGTCCCCCCCCGGCGAGCCGGCACCCCTCCGAGGCCAGGGCGGGCGGCGGACCGAACGGACGGGCAGCCAATGACGCGTAAGTCCCACTGAAGTCCTGCCCAGCATTCCTGTAGTCAATCCCCAGATCCCATTATTGGTCGCACCTCCAGCATGCACATAACCATTGTTTCAGAGTCATAGAATGGAAACACACAGAAAGAGAAAGCCAGTTAACATGTGTTTCTGGTCAACAGGAGTGTAATAAGGGTGAAACAAAGGAGAGAACAGAAATGTATTGCTTTAGGTGCAACACAATTAGCCAAGTCTAAAGGCCTACTGGCATTATCTGAGCCCAATTGTCACCCCTGTGACTGCCCCGCTGCCACGGACCTGGGACAGAGGGCCTACTTGGCTACGGGGGGGTCGCAGACTGGCTGCGAGGAAGCCTGGCGTCGAACCACAGGGTAGCAGAAGGCATATCGCCCGGCACAAGGAGGTCTGGCCGAGCTCAGGGAACATGCAGTCAGCCTGGGATTACACTCTGGGTAGGGGTGAGATCCTGCAAAGGCCAGGCCCAGTCTCATGAGAGTTGGGCCTGGCAATAAGACAGGAAGGGGAGGAACCTGGTGAGGAGCTCATAAGGAGTGCAGCCAGCAGAGAGGGAGGTCACACCTCCCTAGGCTGGGAAAGGGGAGGAGAGCTGGCCAGGCCTGAGGAGAAGCTCATCCTGTTCTGGCCATCACCTTAGCCCAGCCTTGAAGGGGCCAACCAAGCCCCGCTCCTTGGGGGGGGTGCCTAAGCCCCAGCGAGTCTGGCGCTCCAGCATGGCCAGTGGCGCTGCCCCAGCGCACATAGCACCTTCCAAAGGACCGCCCAAGGGGTCAGGCATTGGCACCAGACACCACCCACTGCAAGCCGACTGACCACTTTGTCCGCTCACAGGGCGAGCCCCATGCCAGCCAGGCAATGCCACCCAATGCCATCCGACTAGCCGACAATGCCATCACTCCTACTGAGGAGCAGGGGCCTTCGTGGGGGACCGAGGCCCCCCAGAGACTTGACTCAGCACTCTGGACGGGCACTGTATGGACTATTTGGGGAGGGCACCATGATGTAACAGGGTCCTCATGAATGTCAAGGCCTTGATGAGAATAAATCGCTTGTGTCGAACCTCCTCCCATCTCACAGATATTTCTCGCCGAACCCCTCAGTCACATTCACCCAGGGCCCCACATGCCCCCACACCTGAGATGGAGGTGACACCAATGTAGCAATAAAAGCACCTACACAAATTGGACCTCCGCCCACAGTAACCTGGTTGTATGCACATGCAGCCACTGAAAAAAAAATTTCAGCACATACATAGGCATACCAGAAACTGAATACTATGTACGCTGCTTGAGTACTCAACCAGCCGGGAATCAGCAGAGTCAGGCTGCTCAAAACAGCAAATGTCTCCCTTAAACGCAATAAAAGGAATAGAGGAAGGAAATGGGCAAACATTGAGCATTATGAACACAGAGCCTAACAGCTTCACCTCACCTCAACTGCATGAGTGTACTGCTCAAGTCTGTCATCAATCTTTGAAACTGGAAGAGGTGGCTGTGTCTTCTTCACACTGTTGCTAAAAGAACAGATGTAGAAAGTGGGGTTATATTATCACAAAGCTGGGCATTCCAGAGCTCGTCAAGCCCCATTTGCTCTTGATCAGCTAAGTTCATATGGGTCCCACCAATTATGTTCACCACCCATGTCTTAACAGGAGTCAAGATACCAAACCTGGTTTAGTTGCCTATTCAACACATCCTTCCAACATATAGCAGTGTATATGTATAAATATACAGCAATACCCATCTGTCAGCTTACAAGCAGCACTTTGCTCAACACAGATATAATGCTTAACCTAGGTTAGTACAACCCATGGTTTCAGATCATTGTTTGTGGCTAGGGATGCCAGTGAAGGTATCCCAAGCCAGGCTCTGAACTGAATTTCAGGGCCTCATTAAAGTTTGCCTACAAGACAAAGCAAACTTGAATGTATCCCTGACACTCACGTTCCAGTTCAGAAGCAGCCTTCCCTCTAAGCTGCGCAACTGGAACTAAAGTCCCGTCCAGTTTCTCCCTCAGGACTCAGCAATCCCTCAGCATTGATGGTGAAATTGTTGAGTACTCTGGAGTTGCCTCCACACACAGCCACATTAGGGCTCCGCATCTTCCCCTCAAAAGGAACATTGTTCAAAATCTCCAGTTTTTTACTCAGTTTTCAATTCAAGGAGAAGGCAGGCATGTTCCTTTCTTAAAGTAATCCAGCTTGGTGGCTTCATTACATCAAACAGGGCACAGCCTTTAAGAAAACAAAGAATCCTGAAGCCACGCATTCTCCATGATTTGGTTGGAAAGCGTTTCCCCCCACCCAAGGTACCCCTGGGTTGAGAGGACCCATACCCACCAACCTAACCACACAGGGGACCCACTGATTGTCAAGATTGTTTTTCTTCCCACCTATCCAGGGAGCCATCCTACAATGGACCTTCTGCTGCTAAGTAAGAGAGATTTGGAAGCAAACCAATTTTAGAGCCTTGGATTGATTGGCTCAAATAAGGAAGAGTTTTTTCTGACATTTTGGGAAATAACTCTGGGAAAACTTTCCAAGATGAATTTGGGGGCAGCTCAGATCCATTTGTGGCTAATCCTTAATCATGATTTAGCTATTCAGATGCAATATTGTACTAGGGTTAGAAATTGTTTCTCCATAGGAACAGTGAGAGTAAAGACTATCCTTTGTAAAAGGAGAATAAAGTCTTTTGTATCCAAAAGGAAAAAGAAATGCCTTAAAATTGCATTTAACCAAACCATGAACAACTTAAGAAGGTCCAGTCTTTGGATGAAAGTTACCTTTTCTTCACAGAACGATTCAGAGATTCAGTTCGGTCAGTGATCTAAGAAGACAGATACAGACTTTTAGCTGTTTGACCAGTGGCTGAGATATGCATCTCCTCTGCTATTCCAGAAATATCAGGGTGAACCAAGGGGTGAGAGAAGAAAAATCCTTTGATAGCAGCCCTTTCCCCACCCATTCTCTAGAAACTGTACCCTTTTGCTTTTTGTTAAGGTCACCTTAATATGAATAAAATCTTAATATGAAAAAAAAATGTTGCAAGAACATTTTTACCAGGATTTCCACTGTCCTCTTATGTTATACAATACATACCTTTGTAGTAGGGCTCAGAGGGGGCTGATACTCCTCCTCCACACTGGAAATGCTTGGGGGTCTCTGTCGTTTTTCTGGTACCTCTTCTTCCTCGTCCCATCTTCTCTTTTTCTCCTGAAGTAGAAGATGCTTGTCAATTCATCAATCAGCAGTCGTATAAGATAGAGGATATTTGCTCACAAACGAGCAATATGATCAAGCAACGAAGGTGATTCCCCTATATCACACACACCCCACCAATGCTGCATATAACAAGTGAGGCAAGAGTGGTCAAGCGAATATATGCCACATTGCACAGGGTCTTTTGGTGGTGCGTCCTTAACCTAACCTGGTGAGTTGATGTACCAGTAGGGATGTACCAAAGTACCTTATTCTTTACAAAGAGCTAGAACTAGAGAGCCAGGATAGTGTAGATATTATTCAGGATAGTGTAGATAGTGTAGATATTATTCTTAGAGCTGCAATGTCCAGGTCAAATTGCTGAGATCAAGAGGGAAAATAATCAAGGCAGCTGCAGCTGCCTAATGCTGGAGGAAGGGAAAAAACCTCATGCCTTCCTGCCACTCCCTCTCCCCCTTCCAGCTGTTTAACCAAGGCAGAGCCAATCCCACTTTCTTCAGCTCAGGCGGCATCTCCCTACTCTTACTCCACATTGCCCAGCCTCCCTCCCTTCTCCTTGCTTGGCCAACTGCTTTCCTAAGCAGTCAGCCGAGCAAGGAAGCCGTGGCAGCAAAGCACACCAATGCACACATTGGGGTATGTAACACACTGGCAGATCTACTCCAATTCCAGTGGCTGGTCTGCTCAGGTCTCTCCTGGCCAGAAGATTAGCTTGGGATTAAGCTGTTCAAGTTTGCAGCTTTGATTCTATTGCCATTTAGACACTAGTGTGACATGTACACATGTGATAGGGCGAAGGGGAAGAGAAAGGAACAAAATCCAGTGGTTTCGCTCTGACCTCCAACTTTTCTTCATGCTCGTTCTCTTCTGCAATGTCCTCCTCCTCCTCCTTCCCAGCATCCTGGATTTCCTCTACAGCATCCACAACTTCACTGAGCTTCTGTTGCTCCTCCAGTTCTGCTTCTGTTTCAGGCTGATCATGCGAGAATGAAGCAGGGACAAACTTAAGAAATTTTGAAGGCCCAGGGACAAACCGGATAAAGGTGGGAGAAGACTCCTCATTCAGATCGGCTTGCTCCATCTTGATTTCTGCTTCCCTCAAGTTGCCATCCTCTTCCTCACAGGAATGCCCTGGTGACCTAAAATTGAAAAAAAGGGAAGAGAAAGGACAACCTTTAACTGCACAAAAAGATACCCAATATACTTTTAGAATCTTTAAAATGTATCTGTTGTCTTAAAGATACAAACAAGTGCACAGTCTTCTACTGTCTATGAGATATAACAGAGCTATTTATTTAGTTTTATAAACCATGGGTAGCTTAGCCTATACCAATCTGATTTATGGATGGAAGTCAAATGACAGGGCAACAGGCTGCAATATAAGCCCATTAAAATAGGTCTGATAAGTTTGTGTCCCTCTAGTTAATATACTTGCTAAGAACAACTCTCCAGAGGTAAACATTTGGGGAAAGGGTTTGGAGGTTCTAACACTTAAGTAGGAACATGCAAATTTGAAGGCAACTGTACTGACAGTAGGGGTGTTTTAACTCTCTCCCTGACATGTTGTATCTGTGATCAATAGCCAACACCACCCCAAAAAAAGAAACCCCAAACCAAGCTACATTCCTGCTTCAGGAAGGTACAAAATACCATGTTCTGGCAGCACATGTAGCCTGGTTCTCAGACCTCTTTTCCCCCCTCTCAGTCTTCTGAACTAAAGATCCAAGGACTACATTAATGGGGCTTTCTATATTGTGACCTTACTACCTACAAGGTCCCAAGCTGAAGTTGATTTAACCTGTAGTTGAACCACAGTATCCATACCAAAACCATCTGGGAATGTATACAGGCACCATGAATGCTTTTTATTTACACAATTCTGTAGCATTGCTCTGAAGAGGAGCAGATGTTCCTGCTAAAGCAGACCAAGGTACAAACATGAGAAGCAGACAATCCAAGTTACAATTAGCATTTATCTTGGGACTGGCTAGTTTGTCTCATGGCCTCACTCCATTCCTCCTAGAAGAAAAGAATGATTCTATACATGGAACCAAGGAGCCAACATTGCTTCTAAACTTCATGTGGGCCAAGCAAAAGATGCACATTGAGCTACAAATTATTTCTTCCCAAGGAAATCACACTACCCTCAAATGACCAGTGGGTGGAGGTCCTAACCTCTGTTTTGGTAAATAAAAGGCTTGGCATTTATGGCTCACTACACCCATCTGATCAGACTGCAGAAACTTACTATACCTAAAACTGTCTAAGATCAGACCAAGGGCCCATCTAGTCCAGCATCCTGTTTCCCACAGCAAACCCATCAGCCACTGCTTCCAGGAAGCCAAATTCACAAGCCAGAGAGAAAGGCTTACCGTACTTCTCCCCCAGCATTAATCCTCTGCAACTCAAAAACAAGTAACTGCAACTCAGTATTCAAAGGCATATTGCCATTGGAACTAGAGCACTGTTATTCAACCTGTGGGTCGGGACCCATTTGGTGGGTCACGGAAAGCTGGAAGCAGCCATCTTGGAAACTGCAGACCTTACTCTTGTTATATTCCTTTTGTGAATGTTAACAGTTTATATTTTCAAGTGAGGGCTTTTTAAAAAAGAATTGTTTAGTTTACCACTTTCACATCATATTTTGTCCTAATCTTGCTTCCTGTCAGGGATATTCCATGGTTGTACAATTGCTGCTATCCAAGAATGCCAATCTGCATTTCAGGAGTGTCATTTTATTATGTTACAATGACAGCCCTTCCTGCTTGATGATGTCACTTCCTGCCACAACATCACTTCCAGGTTAATGACATCACTTCCAGTGGGTCCCAACAAGATTGCCATTCTAAAAAGTGGGTCCCGGTCTAAAAAGTTTGAATACTACTGAACTAGAAAATTCACTCTGCATCTGGTGCAAATCTGGGTGGAGACAAGGGCTTCTGCATAACCAGGAAGAGGCTGGAAGATGCCAAAGAGATTGCCTAGAGACCTGCAAATGCAGCAATAGCACAGCACGACAATCTGGGAAAATACTGGGGTTTTTTCCCCCTTTTGTAATATTTGAAATGGATTCCTAGTATCCACAAGGGGAGGGGATCTGGAATCCACCCCATATTCCCCACAGGTACTGGGGCAAGTCTGTATTATGTTCCAGGCTACCAATTTTTTCCCCACAGACTACATGTGTTTTTCCTTCACATAACATACAATTGCAGATCTGGCTTACAAAAATGTTGAGACCTTTTAGGGCCATTGTACTTTTAGTTAAGTCTTCCCTTCCTGCCTCTAATTGTTTCATGGAAGCAGCATTGCTGAAGAATAACTTAATAATTGCACCTTACTCAGCTTCTGTTCTTGAGAGAAGCCTTCATTAATGACCAATGTCCTAGGGACTGTTTTTTAAATTACACTGTAAAACAGTGCTAATCACTAATGCTACATCATAGTGAACAGGAAATAATTGGAAGAAGCTACATGGAGGAAATTAGAGTTATGCTGGACCTTTCTGAGAAGTACTGACTTCTCAACAAACATTAAAAGATATTGGCCATGTGGATGAGCATTACTGGATAACACAGAATTATGTTAAGGGCTATAGAAAACCACTATTTTAATTTCACTTTGTGCTAATTGTGGAAAATCCAAGTCTCAGCAGTGCTTGATGGGCCTAGCATGGAAGTGGCAAAACTTGCATGACATTTTCTTTTCCTTGCAGCCACATTACACTAAAGGTAGAATAGTCTCCCAGCTCATTCGTTCAGATGAAAGAATTAGATTTCACTATTCAGTAGCATTCCATCCCTACTTGCAGACACACAGAGGCACAACAGCATCAGTTTCCTGTTCTAAACTCAGGAATATCTTGTGTCAGCAGATTTTGTCCCAACCTACTCTAGACCACCACCACTTCACACCTCATAGCTGTATTCTTACGCAAGAATACATAGCTGTATTCTTACCAAGTACCCAAATTAAGCAGTCTTAATTTTGAAATACATAGTACATACATGTGGTCTAGTGTTAGTCAATGCTCCACTGAAAGTCAAAGCGGGTTAAAAAGCCGTCAGTTTTAGCCAAGAAGGCTAGGCTATACAGATGCACCCACCACATAACTGCTTGCCAAGAGACGGAAACAAGCACCATATCTTAATTAACTTTTACTAATACTGAACTGGATGGCACATAGTCCTAGCCTATGCATTTTTACTCAGAAGTAAGCCCAAGTGAATTTCATAGGCTGCAAACCTAAGCATATTTACTGGGAAGTAGGCCTCACTGAAGACAGTGAGATTTACTTCTGAGTAAATATGCATAAGATTTCACTATTACTCAAGGAAGTGTGCATAGAATTACAGACCAAAATGGTTCTCTTTGCACAATATTAAGCCTCTAATTTGTAATTAAGAGCCTGTAATCATAGTTACATTTTCCTTGGGCTGCACCCAAGATACAGAACCTACAGCTTTCTCTGATAAGCAGAAGTGCTTATACCTTTGCAACACATTTTCCCTCCTTACTGGCTAAAGTCCATGCAGTCTGCCTACAAGAATCCTATTCTCAGTAGTGTAGCACAACCTACTAGTTGCAAAATCAGGAATTTTGAACATTTTTCATCGGAAGATAGAAATAACTTCACAAGACACATACAACAGAGGTTAAGACCTTACTATAAAAGGTGAGACTTTACCATCTTTATAAAGCCCCCAAAAGATGGGAAAAAGAAATTGAAGAGAGATTTTACTACAAGTGTTACTGACAAGTCTGTAAAATTACAACTGCAACATTTAAGAGACAATTATTTACACTTCAATTTGAGTTTAGTGCATTTCTTATTGAATAAGTTTGCAACCTCTCCCCTTTCTCTCCTCTGCTTTACTGCAGGTGCCTACATTTTCCACCTCCCAGCTGAAACAACCTACCTTTCCCATGTCATTAAAATCACCATGAAACACATCATGCATGTAAGTTGTCTTGCTAGGATAAAATAGGAGCTTAGACAATATTTTTAAAAATATCACTTTTGCAAGTCCATGAAAGCTACTAGTCCTCAAACAGATTTACTAGCACATACATACACATTTGAAGAACATCCATTACTTTCTAAAAGAGAGGGTGGGGTGTGGAAAAGGCTATTCTCTTGCAATTTCCAAGCAATGCTAAGCACAAACAGAAATGTGGCTATTTCAACCTTGAAATACGTAGCTAAATTCAGCAGTCTATGGAATTAAATGTCACAGTTATCATAACATCCCAGAACTTCTCAAATACAGTAGTCCATTTTTCCTCATACCACATTTCGAGAAGAACAGATACCCACAACACCTACAGGCCTCAAACCTCATTCGTGATCTTAGCCCATATAGTAATAGTAAGAATTTTTAAAGCTAATTTCCTGCTAATTGCCCAAATGCAAAGACACCTGCTGATACAAGCCTCTTTAGGTTTACCCCAAGTCTTTTTGCAAGTTTTTTCCTAGCAGACACTCTAATATTTTTAACAGCTGTGTGGCAGGCAGCACTCCAATAGAAAACTGTTGGCCTCATGGTGGGAAATGCTGACCAGTTGGATTTCTGCCTGTCATATGCACTAACAGACTTCTCTGTTTCTCTCTGTAAGCAACTATTCTAGACATAATGAATGCCACATTTGGTAAGCAGGACTGGATCACTGTGCTACATATTGTCTAGGCGGGATAGTGGGTGAAACCAGCACTCATTCCACTTACCTAACATGTGAATTGTCCAGACTACAAATGAGCCTATAAATAGAAGCAGCTCACAATTAAAGGGAGGGTGGTGCCTGAAAGCTATCATGCCATGCACACTTGCCTAGGAGTAAGCCCTGTTGAATTCAGTGGGATTTACTTCCAAGTAGGCATGCATACAATGGCTACACTTCTTCCAGCATATCAGTTCAGAATCTCTTCTTCTGGTATGTGTCTAACATCAGTTCTTTTTGATAACTTTTTGCACTCTCCTACCTTCCTTCCCAATGGGCAGGTGCTGCCTGCTGGGCTTCTCTCCAGTCACTGTGGCACGTTCTCTCTCCTTCTTGCTCTCCCTCTCCAGCCCATCTCTGCTTGCGCTGCTCAAGTTTCTGGGACCAGTCACTGAAGCCCTCATCTTCTTCCAGTTCTGAAGTCCCAGAAGGCTTACTGTCAAATCTGAAACATTGACGAAAGTAAACATGTTAGCACAAAGCTGGTTCAGAATAATACAGACACAATCTGGGCTGTTTTGTCCATGGCACAAACCAGGCTGGTCTCCTGAATTTAGGCAACTTTTTAGCATTGGGACCCACCTGAAAAAAAAATGTTTCACTTTAACAGCTGCTGAAGCCTCTGTGGCTATAATGGTGATTGGGAAGCAGTGTCCCCCCCCCCCCAAGAAGCAGCTTGTTTAACCCTTGATGCATATAGCCTAACCTGCCTTGTCAGTTTCGCAAGCCACTGGTGGGCCACGGCACCCACAGTTTGGGAATTGCTGCTCTAGACCAAAAATGATTTCTGATATCAGATTGCATCTTCCAACATTGGGCTCCAATCAGTTCCCATCACAATAAGTGCCAAATTGGAAAATACCACTAGCCATACTACTAATTGAAACTAGGCTGCCTGGGAGTAATACTTTGCCATGAAAACCAAGGAATGAAGGAAGGACAATCTGAAGCCACAGAGCGGGGAAACTGGGCAACAGGCAGAAGATTCCAGCAGGTGAGAACCCTGAAAGGCTTGGGTTCAGACATGAAGAACGGCGTGGGTGAATGGAAATAGCCTTTCAGGACAGGAGCTCTCAAGCAGACGTGACAGAAGTAAGCTAAAGGTAGAGTGGGAGCTGACTGGCAGGGTTGTGAGAATCGAATTAATGACAGAAAACTGAGGCAGGACAGGAAAAGTAGAAGGTGGGTAAGTGTGTCACAGATACAGTGCCATTTTTATATTTTACATAGGGCCCAACATGTTGGAAGATGCATTATGGAGTTTGAATTTCATTTCAACATTGTATGAAGTGCTTTCCCTCAGGAATTCTTCTGTCCTCGCCATTTATGGTATAATAAATGCTCTTTTGGTTCTCATTTTTTTATGCATTGTTTCTTCTCCATTCTCCAACAGCATATTCACAGCTGTTATGGTTACTGGTGCAGCTGGCACCTCTTGGAATTTGTTTTGTTCCCTGACCCAGCCCCGACCTACTCAAGGGCTGGCTTCTGGGACACCACCCCATTGGGAGATTCTGGGCAGCGAGGGGTGGGCCACAGAAGCACTACTGGGTGGAGACCATGCAGGTAGAATAACTGGAGACGACATGGTATTATTTTCTTGAAGCCATGGGTATACAAATATGGCTGACGCAGATCTTTCCCGCCAAAACGGATTGCCGCGAATTCACTAATAAAACTCTCCCTGCACGTGTGTAAAAGTGAATCGCAACGTCTTTAATAATGCCTGCGTGTTCTGCATATGGGTGCACGAATCGCTGTACGAAAAATGGGATTACTTTGCACAGGTACTTAAAATCATTGTGATTAATTGCTACTGAAAAATATTACTTCCTAAAGTATGCAACCCTTCACAAACTGAAGTAGGTATGAAGAAGTAAAAGGAACTCAATCCACACACAACCTTCAGCAGTGATTTTTCGGATAGAAAATGTTTGGTTTGCACGCCAGTAAGACTACACATTTGGCCGCTCATCTGAATACATTACATTACCGAAAGCGGAACTGTTGTTGTTGTGAATTTTACACCAAATGTTATGTGCATATCAATAAGACGACACATTTGATCATGCTTCCAAATAATATAGGTACATCATTCCGATGCGCATCCGAATAATCACTGCCCACAACCTTCTAAGCAGCGCATTTCCCTATACTTCTACTGTAATATTTTCGAAATTCTGAACATTAACAGAATTTGTTTTATGGGGGGGGGGTGAGTGTAGAAGTTTAAAAAAATACTCTTAATAGCCTAGAAGTAAAAAAGAATTCCTCTCATATTGACAACTGCTTGTGTTATACATTGAGAGATTTTAATGTAATTTTCCTACATATTTATCTAATTTTTGCCCACCCTCCCCTTTTTTTCTTTCCTTCCCATTCACACTTTATTTTTGGTTGTGTAGATTTCAAAAAATAAGTCTGTCAAAACAGTGCAATCTGAGTTTAAATAGACAGCAAGTAGCATTATGTCCGGTATGTTCAGTAATATAATTACGCGGAATTAAACCTTGGAATTGCATATTAACTCATAATATGGTTACCACTGATGTTTCTACACGATCACACGTTGTTATTTTGGTAAGTTTTTATTTCAGGAGTAAATTATTCAGTCCTAAACACTACCAGAAAAGCAATCTGAAATGCTTGGAATCTAGATTGTTTGGGGCACACAAACATGGCTGCTAAGCCCGCCCCCTGGCCTCAATTTTCTCCTATATCTTAAGGGATGTCCTCTCCTGTCCATCTAACCTTTTTGGTGGAGACTAAGGGCTGAACACCGTTACCAGGGTAACTGTTTTGGCAGTTAGCCTTGAGTATTGCTGGGAGGTGGTTACAAGGCATGTAACCACCAAATGAAAGGGGTTACCCCAAATGCCCCAAATGAAAGGGGGTAGAAGGCTGATGATTGGCTGAGCAGCAGTTGTAATCCCACCACAGAGGTTGTGGCTGAGAAACCGGAAGGGCTGGAGAAGGAAGCAGGTGTTGAATAGCCCCCATTCCACCTTTTCCAAAGTTATTTTGGGTTGTAAGGACATACCCACAGTAACAGAAATCATGAGACTAGGCCAGGCTACCCCACTTCCCTGGTAACCACTATTTTGAGAAACATGTGGCAGCAATACTTGGCCATTTCTGAATTGTGTCATTTAGTGCTTTGTTGCTTTATTTTTTAATGCTGTGGAGATTGTGCAGGCCCCCTTTCCTCCATGTGAGTGGACAGCTAGCCAGATTTTTTAAAGTAGTGCACCAGCAGTATAGTATCCCCTGAAGTCAAGCTGTTGCCCCTCCATTACTGTTCCCATCCAATTATTTTGAATTCCACACACTTGCCAATGAAAATTGACTTCCCAGGATAGAGCATAAAAGCTAAAAGAATTATTGAGACAGTAAGGCCCTTTGTGTATAAATGATGCTTCATTTACAATACTCTGCCTATATCTTCTGCTTTGTAGTGTATTTCCAGTTAGGTGCAAATCCTTCCCTCTGCCCCCTCAAACCCTTCAGAATCCTCTGCTGATGCAATCTGCTTCACCTCACCTCGTGGTTTGGCCAGCAGAGATTGTGAGAATAAACCAGCCAAAGAAGCTCTGAAAAGTCCCATTGATTTCAGAGGTGAAGCATTATGCATGTGCTTTGAAATTTACAGTACTTAACTTTGGCTGGATCTCATATGTCTTGACTGCATAACTCATATGTCTTGATTGCAGCACTTATTGCTGATACACAAGGCAAGTTAATCGTGTGCTTTTTTCAGAGCTCATGTATGCTTCAGCATTGGCAGCCATTCAGCAAATACAGTACAGCTAACAGGCACGCTGACTCTGATTTAAGAGCGCTAGAAAAAAATTGGGAGTTTGCTGTTGGCTTCTATTCAGGATGAGAAAGATTTGGCTCAAATGCGGTAAGGAATCTAGACTGGAAAGGCACCTGTGATATTCTTATATTTACCGGTGAGTACAGAGTATTTAATATAAGAGAGATTTATTGCAAATTATAATAAATTATTATAATTTATTGATTATAGAATATAGTTACACAATATATAGTGAATATCTATGCTGAACATTCATGTTGCCTCTCTACTCCCTCTGCTGAGCTTTTACCCCTGACTAGCTTTGCTGCCCCGTTTCTGCAGCATGGAGGGGCCCCCTGCTGCTTCCCTGTTCTAGGAGTTTCTCTTCCAAACCTAGCAAAGCCACTTAAAGAGACATCACCGTCATGTCTTTAAAATGCATTCAACGTTATTCTTAAAAGGGAATTATTATTTTTCTTGGCAGGAAAATGTCTCATTGCGCCACCCATCAAAAAAGCGCTGAGATAATTCATACTCAGAATGCAAGTAAAAGGCCCTGCAAAACAGGGGAGAAGATCAAGCCAACCTTCCAAAAAGCGGAACTTTCCATGTGAAAGGTCTTAAGTGTGTGTGTGGGGTAGCGCAATCCTAAACCCCTCTTAGCGCCGGTGCTGCGCTCTTGCGCTGGCTGGACGCTGTTGCGAACATGCCGTAAAGCGCATTTGCGTTGGCGCTAAGGTGCTTGGCCGGCGCTCGTGGCAGTGCCAACGCTCAGGCGCCACGGCAGCGCCGGCTGTGCACCAGGCGAGCGTCAGTGCGAGGGCGTTCCAGCGGCGTTCCATGGGCGTTGCTAGATGGCGCAATGGGCGGAGACCATGGTTATGACACAGTTGTGATGCAGGATGACCATAGTGCCAAATCCTGTCCCCGGCCATGGCGGCCTCGCTTCGGGCTGCTCCTGTCCACATTCCTCTGCGCCTGCAAAACAGCAGGCGCAGATCCGAGCAGACCCATAGGGGTGACTGAGGCTTACATGGGTGTAAGGGAAAAACCTCCCCTTGGCCTGCACTTTGCTGCTGCTGCATCCTAATGGGAGAGAATCCTAATATTCTCTTATATTCTAACGAGAGAATATTCTCTCCTTTTCAGTAATAAAGAAATAGAGTTATACCCAACTGGCAAGAGTTGGTTATTTGGCCTTCAGTGTAAAGAGACTGCATTCCAAAGCTATGATCAAACACAATGGCTGCAATTTAATACAAAGATGCAAAACACACACACACACACACACACCCTAGACCACAGTTAACTAAAACACAAATCAGTACATTAAATAGGAGTGTGGGGGCTTTACTTGGGAGTCTCTTGCATTATTTATTCTTTATTTCTCTATGAAGGGTTTCCTTCATTGTCTGGGCCCAATGACAGACCCCGCTGTAGCAGACTGGCAAGTCTAAAAGAATCCGCAATACCTCCTTAGTCCAAAAGTGTTCTAGTAACACAAGATGATTCTGTGATTGAGCTGAGGTCGGTCCCTGTCCCAAAATGCATCCTGAGTTCTCAGAAGTGGGTGGCCTTGAACGTATTAACCAATACAAGCATGCCCCAGTATCCGTGGGGTTCTGTTCCAGACCCTCCCGTGGATCCCTGAAGCTATGGATATTTGGGATGCCTTTTTAAAGACAGGAGAACATCAATGGTTTGGCTGCAACAAGGCAAAAAAAGAGATTTGTTTGATGTTCCCCTATCTTTTTAAAAGGCATCCCAGTATGCATGGATAACTGAAACCATGGTTACCAAATCAGTGGATACTGGGGTATGCCTGTATTCACTTGCAACTTCAAAATGCAATATAAATGTAATACCTGAAGCATTTGACATGATGGGGAAAAGGAGAAGTATATAGGAATCAAGTGCCAGCTATGCCTGTCTGGGTTCAGACCTAACAAGAAACTCTTGGTTCCCCCTTCAAGAAGTAAAGAACACTTGAACATGGGGGGATGTTCAATGGGGTTCTGATGCTGTGAAGTAAGATGAGGCCTACTGAAATTAGGGAGTTTCAACAAAATTAATCCAGACCTGCAGGAAAATTATCAGTTTGTTGGAAGTGGCTGCACGGAGATCTTCACTGCAAGGAAATTACAGCCTTTTTTCTTACAAGAAGTAGCAAGTTATAAGATGAGAAGGAGCTGCCATAAGGGGGAGCTGAGTTTACATAAGAGAAAGTCAATGCTTACCATAGACTAATATGCTGACCTTTGTAATCAGATCAGCGGCTGCAGAAAAGGCTGAGAGATGGCAAGGGAGTTAAGTAGGATAAAACCACTAATGCCATTCCAAAAACATGAAAAGAAAAACCTCTTCTAAAACAATTGAAAATATATTGTTTCTTCTGCATGTACAGCTCCTGCAGAAACTAGATATATTATAAAGAGATTTCTTTCCCAAATGATGCTACAAGGCAGTATTGGACACTGTCTCAGTAACACATCATCACATTTGATGAAAAACGAGGAAAGTGAAGGTGAAGAAAACTTAAAGTGAAGGCTTGATGGGAGCAGTGCTTGACCAGACTTGTGCCATTCAATTCTTTCCTCTAGCTGGACATCTAGTTTCAGAGCTTGGCATGGAGAAAAAGTATATTAAAAACAGATGGAGGGACTTTTGCAAGAGTAACTGGCAGGATGAGGAAGGGTTAAGCACCCATCTTCTGCCTACAGTTCCCCCCCCCCAAAAAAAAATTCTCTGTCCTCCCTGTATTTGCCTTACAAAAGAAACACAACATTTCTCTCATAACATGTACTTCCTCTATAGCTAGTTGTAGCAATGCTGTGCACTCCTCTAGTGTGCTGCTCACCTTAAATCCTTTTCTAGCAAGTCCTCTTGATGTTGTACAGCTGACTTCCAGGAACATATATGGTTAGGACTGAGTGCGGTTTAGTTAAGATTTTTAATTCATTCTATCTCCAAATACACAAGATAGGTAACCGTATGTTAAGACAATTAGTATACACAATAACGAATCTGTCATTCAAGGAATCATCTGTCATTATGAGAATCTTCTGCTCATCCCACACCATCAAACGCATGTCCAAATAAAATCTTAGAACTTTTCTTGACAGTGTGCAGTCTCAAGACATTACTGAACCATACAAGAGAGTTTGATGGTTAGAATTGGGGGAATAGAGGCAAAACCTGCTTGTCAGGCAAGTAGGGATGACTGACAGCCCAATCCTATGCATGTCTTGATGATAGCATAGAAGCAGCTTACAGCTGTGAGGCTTGGAAAGGCTTCAAGGTCGCAGAGCTCAGACAACAGAGATTAGGGTAGCAAGAACTTCTATATTCTCAGAAGAAGAATTCTTGCAGCAAAGAACAGCAAACTGGTAACAGATACAGCAAAGCTCCTCCAAAAGCAACACTTTCATCTCCAGCAACAAACCACAAGTGTAAATTTCCAGGGATTTCCTTCAGTATCCCAACATGTCTACCTAGAAGTAAGTCCCATTATGGGCAATGGGGCTTACTCCCAAGTAAATGCAATCCCAAGTAACTCCCAGTCTGAGGCTACAATCCTATGCACACTTACCAATTTAACTTAATGGAGCTTCTGACTAGCTCCATTAAGGATTGCACTGCAAAATAATTATTACTGCTAGGGGTGTGCTTTTTTGGTGATATTTTTTTCCAAAATTTCTTTATTTAAATAGCAAATTGCAGAGTTATGTGTTTTTATTCTACATTCTCATTCCATTCTCATTCTCATTCCAAAATCTCATTCTTATTTTTATTAATTTTAAATGCTTTAAAAATGTACTAGGTAGATGATACAGGTGATATAGTGTCAGCAGATGCAGTCACAATATTATTTCTAATTGGAAAAGTAAATAGTAAAGGTAAAGGTTTCCCCACGACTGAATGGTCTAGTCGTGACCGACTGTAGGGGGTGGTGCTCATCTCCGTTTCTAAGTGGAAGAGCCAGTGTTTGTCCTAGGACAAGTTCCGTAGTCATGTGGCCGGCATAACTATACGCCGTAGTGCACGGAATACTGTTACCTTCCCACCGAAGTGGTCCCTATTTATCTATTTGCATTTTTACATGCTTTTGACCTGCTAGGTTGGCAGGAGCTGGGACGAACAACAGGAGCTCACTCCATTGCATGGTCTCGAACTGCCAACCTTCCGGTCAACAGCTCAGTGGTTTAACCCGCAGCACCACCACGTCCTAATTGGAAAAGTAGACTAATTGGAAAAGTAGTCTATTTTAATTTCTGGAAAATATCTTAAACACAAAAATGCGGTGTTTTGTGTTTATATTCAGATATTTTAAGCACCAAAAGACAATTGTTAATGCCCAAAAGGCAGCTTTCAATAACAACAGCAAAAAACATCCCTAATTATTGCCACCTCAAAAGCTAAATGAAATATTCTTCCTAAATTCATGAATTTGCCATTTTTCTATATAGTATTTGCTGTCTGATTTCTGAGTTGCAGGTCCACACATTTTGTCACCGTGTGGAGGCCTGCTGACACAGCTTTCACACAACAGTTATTCTACGCTGAATTCAGTTATGCAAACTCTGTGTAGAATAATAACCACTGTGTGGAAGCTGTTTCAGTAGCATAATGGACTCAACAAAGCCCACTACCCAGATATTGTGGCAGGTAGCCGAAACAGGAGTTGCTGAGGCCACGAAGGATCACCTAACATGGCTTCTGCGCTGCATTCTGCTGTGTGAGTCACAAGATGCACACTACATTGTGGGTGCATTATGTTGAGCTGCTCACCCCATGCATCCCCCGCATCACATGTAGAAGCTCCATGTTTTCCAGCACCACAGTGGCTGCGAGTAGCATCTAGAAGTGCCATGTAGACTTTGCATGAGAGCCAATAGAGCCACATGACAAATCATTCAGTGCATTTATGCCCACAGCTGGATTAACCATCTCATGCAAGATCATTCATTCAGCTTCTTCACAGCTGCTGTTAACATGCAGGCCAGCCCTCAGGCTGCTATCATGTTTTCCTGTCTCTCATTATTAAATCTAAGGAGGTTTTTTTTCTCCAAAATGAGTGTGTTTTTTATTAATTAACTTCTGGTGCATCGGAACAAGTGGCAGTGTAACTTTATGTTTCATCCTTCTTACCTGCTCTCTTGTACTGCCACTCCGCTTTCTGAAGACAGGCTGCTGTTAAGGCCTTCTTCGGCCTGGGACCTCAGCTGTCTCTCGCGCTCCCTTCGGCGTCGCTCTCTAGCTGCTTCTTCCTCATCCTCCACACTCCATTGTGCTGTCAACCTACCAATCACAAAGCAAATGCGGTCATGCCAAGCAGGGGTATGTTGATCTCAAGCACAAACAGAAGACACCAACAACCTGAACCACTTGAACTACCAAAAGAACGGCACCACAGTTTGACCAATATTCTAGAAACCGCATTTGTGCTAAAGATGGCTTAAAGGTCTGCATTCATACTATGTGTTTTGTTTTGGTGGCTATAAAACAGGTAGCAGTTGTGTTTATTACTAATCTGCGCTGGAACAGCACAGGCTGGCGGGCCTGCACTGTGTTCATCACTGGGACTGCGCTAGAGCCTCCACGGAGCAAGGGCACGTTCATAGGTGCCAGCCACCCTGATGGGCTTGCTTGGCTCTGCGCCTGCTATATAACAGGTCAGGTCTGACCAAGCCGCGTGGCCCAAACTGGGGCTGCGTGGCCTGGGCGTGGGGGCTTGGTCCGCCTCCTGTAGCTGCATGTGAAGGTGGGTAATAGTGAGCAAGGTATTTTTCATGCGAACGTCTCATGGAAAAACCCCTAATAGGAACACATTGAAAGCCATTGCTCTACGGTAATGCAAACAAAGAGGGCTTGTGAAATGTGATGTAACTGCAAACTAAACACATGCAGAGCTTGAATATGCCACACCCAGTTGGATGTGACATCTGTTATTAATACTGCATACAGAGTATACTTTGTATGCTTTATAGTACAGTATATTATTGATTTTGTTGTCGATTTTTACTTTAGGAATAGCATTAGTAGTATTATCTAATAATTTACTACTAATAGTACTGGAAGTAAAAGGTAAAGGTTTCCACACGATCGAATGGTCTAGTCGTGAACGACTGTAGGAGGCGGTGCTCATCTCCGTTTCAAAGCCTGTAGGGCCGGCGTTTTGTCCGAGGACAAGGTTTCGTGGTCATGTGGCCAGCATGACTATAAGCTGTAGCGCACAGAACGCCGTTCCCTTCCCACCGAAGTGGTCCCTATTTATCTACTTGCATTTAGGTGCTTTGGAACAGCTAGGTTGGCAGGAGCTGGGACAAGCAACGGGAGCTCACTCGGTTGCGCAGTCTTGAACTCCCAACCTTCCAGTTGGAAAGCCCAGCAGCAGCGGTTTAACCCGCTGCGCCACCACGTCCCTGGAAGTAGATCAGTACTATTATCATTTTCAATAATAATTATTGAAGCAGAGACAAAAGAACCATGCTACCCATTATAGTTCAACCAGGATGTTGAACCCAGATTTCACAGGTCTCTGTTTAACACACCAAGCATTGGATTGTGCAGGTTCCTCACATGAATATCAGCGTGATAAACATTTGGTAGACATGCCCCTTATGCAACCCCTTCTTCAGGGCCCAAACAAGGGAATTACAGTGTCATTTTTGCTCTTAGCGTTAGACCTTTGAGAGAAATAAAGGACAAACTGAAAATGCAGAGCCTGACTTTGAGAGGTTAAGAAACCAGCTAAGAATCTGGGAGAGAGAAATTTGAAGGGGGAAGGACCTTGACATGTTTTCTTAGAAACATAATATTTTAATCAGAATTCCTGAGTCCTGTTGTTACAAATGGGGTAGAGAATGTTGGGGGAGGGCACCAAGTGCTATCACTCTGCAGGCTTCCCCAACCATCTCTGCTTCATGCTATTTTCCTTTCTCCCCACCATAAGACCAGAATCCATGGCATCTCCTAGAATGTCCCAGCCACCAGATAATAAATTCTCTGTCAACAGAAACTACCTCTTGGCTCTCAGAGGAAATGATAAGGTTGCTACAACATTCCAACACGGGCGATAACATGAATTTTAGTGCCAAAACCATTCTACCCCCCTTTTTTTTAAACAGCAGGCCAGTCTCATTTCTGTAAAACCAGTTAGAGCTTTTGAGGCCTGAATGTCACATCCACAACCCCACCACCACCACAAAAAAAGTCATTTTATTTTATGCAAGAGCTGCATTTCAATTATTTCTTTAAACGACAATACACTGATATGCATGGCAAGTTACATTCTTGTACTATATGTCAGAGCTGCTGTGTAGAAGCACGCTTTACCCCCACCCTCACCATGCACAAGGAATTATACTTGAGTATTGCTGCCAGCCATAACTCTGGTAGTTGCACAGGAGTATAAGAAGTAGGAAGTCAATTCTCATGTAGCATACCTACATTAAGGGCATGAAAAAGAGGCGTAGTTAAAGAATAATTAGCCACTGTTAGGTCTCTGACTTAGTCAAAGGACCATCAGTTCTTCTGTCAGAGGGTCTACTGCTGTGGATAAGGTGGGGCTCCACCCGTCTCCTGCCTGCAGATGACAATCTAAAAAGAGCAACATATGAGTCACTATTCAACTAGATTCCAGCTGCTATAGAGGAAGGCTGTAATCCAGTGGTTCCCAACCTTTTTTGCACTGGGACCCCCTTTTTAGGTATGGCAACCTGTCAAGGCCCCCCTTGTACCTAGGGCCACAAGTAATGTCATTAAGCAGGAAACAGAAAGTGACATAATTGTGCTGGCAGCGATGACATTAAACAGGAAGTGGTCGATAATAAAGGGCCCTAGCAGGCGCAGGGAGGACAATATCTTTTGTAAGGATAATAAGCAATCAACAAATGATTGCTTAAAGAAGGTCAGGCTCTCACTCTGTTCTCCCTCCTCTACCTCATGTTCTCACTAACCACATTCTTAAGCTCTGCCTTTCAAGATGGTGGCAGGTGGTTGTTCAAAAGAAGCTTCCAAGATGGTGGTACCCAGCTTTACAAGATGACGACACTAAGCTCTCCACGACCCCCAGAAAAATTGGTTCATGACCCTCTTGGGGGTCCAGTCCCCCAGGTTGGGAACCAATGCTGTAATCCTTCTCCAAAAGCTAGAGCAAATATTGCCCACTGCTCTGTATTTTAAAAGCCCATCTTATTTAAGAGCACCATATCAGGAGAGAAGAGCCCCTCAGCACATTTCCAGGTGCAACTATGACTCACACTCTCTTGTTTTTCTCAGTACTGGGACCATGGTGGTGTTACGAAATATAGAAAGACAAAAATAATCACCACAAAGTTCTACGTTTGTCCAAAAGGAAAGAAGAAGGTGTGCCTTATAAAACAAGGCATTTATCAGAAACGTCTTTTTCTTCAAATTTAAGCTAATGGG
This sequence comes from Lerista edwardsae, assembly GCA_029204185.1. NCBI lineage: Eukaryota > Metazoa > Chordata > Lepidosauria > Squamata > Scincidae > Lerista > Lerista edwardsae. The sequence goes on along the minus strand of JAJKFI010000016.1, from coordinate 5,817,627 downwards.
TCCTAAAAACCAGGGCATATAATGGGATGGTGCAAGCTAGGTTTGAAATAATAAAACAGTTGAAAACAGAAATAATTCACATCAAGGAGAAGAGTTCCTCTCAACCAGTACCTCAAATTCATTTTGCAAAATATCAAAAATCTGGCAAACGTTGAGAATTTGGAATTGACATTTAACATCAGCACTGGAAACTGATGTTGATTGGTGAAGCGAAGCTAATATAAAATTTACTAGATGCTGTTGCAAGTTACCTTTCAGAAACTGCCAAATACTGCATGCTACTGCATGTCAGCTACTGAGCACTGACAGTAATGCAGCTGTTAAATACTATCAAATGTTGACTCTTGCATATTGTAGCCTGTCAAATACTTTGTTACTTCATGTCACTTATCACATATGATCAAATACCAACTGCTCCACGTCAGATAATATCAAATGATGACCGCTGCTGCATGCCACCTGTTACCTACTGTCAGAGGCTGATTACAGGGGCGTAATCTTTGTCAAATACTGATGCTTAATGAGAGGATACTGGGAGAATGGCTGCCGGCTCCATGACATGTCAGCTCTCATGAATGGAGCCTTTTTTGAATGACCGTACAGTCGTCATCATTTATGCGATCCCATTATGTGAACTGGCTATCAGCCAAGAGGGCAGGAAAGGCCAAGAGTAGAAAAAGATCATTTCTGGTTTACTGCTGAGAGGACCTGCCTATCACCTTCACTTTCTTCCACAGTTTGGAAGAAGAATGTCTCCTTTAGATCGCTCATGAGACAGATCAGGTCAGATTTGGCTACTTGACTCCATCTATGTTAAGTGGGTGCCTGACCCACAAAACTTCAGCCTGATTTTAACCTGGCCGTGATAGCAGCACGTTCTCAACTATGAAGCTGTGGAAATATGCGCATCAGGAAACCAGTGAGGGCCCAGACAGACAAAACAGGGTCCTGGCAATTGTTATGATGTCTAAATGTGTATGACTGCATTTGCTCACATCCATCCTTTGTAACCAGTGCCTCTCTCTTCCCACTTGTTTCTCTGTTCTTGTCCCATTGACATATCTTAGACTGTGAAATCCTTGGGGCAGGAGGAGCCCCAAGTGAAGCTCTATTTCTTTTTGTTCTGCGTATGCTATCAGGTGCCTTGTAGTTGATATAACTATTCTCATTATTCCTGCTTTAAGAATGAATCTGTCTGGTGTTGCAGAACCCTTCACATAAAACCCCATTAATACCACCACTGCATCAACATGAGAGGACTGCCAGGCCCCAATGCAAGCAGGTATAAAACCTGGCATTATCAGAAGTATTTGGGCCACGCTTGGTTGTCTGTTTGTATTTGGGCTACACTTGGCCCTTGCCTGCCTGCCTGTATCGTTTACTCCGATGGTTGTTATTACCATCTCCAGACACAGAAACAAAGAGGTGAAACTCAGACATTGAATCAAAGGCCACAGCTTTATGGACGCTCAAGAAAGGATAAGCAACAATTAATCTAAGTTACTGCCAAATCCTACCCCTGCACCATGTTATAACATTTAGCTGAGCCAATTGAGATTGCACTGCATCCTGTGATGATGGTGTGTGATTGGGCAGCTTGCAAAAGGTAAAATATGTTTACTTCCCACCCACCCCACCCTGGTAGGCTACCCTATTAAGTATACATCTCCTTCAGAGGGCAGGGAGTTCCACAGGTGAGGGCTGCTGTGACTAAGCCCTCTCACAGGTTACTGCTAACCATACTCCTGAGGGATATGGCACCCAAGGGCTTCCCTGCAAGGCCCAGAAGGAAGGGTGCACTCACATGGTGGCAGTAGCATCTGGGGCAGAGCGATGTCGTGACATTGCCCCCTGCATCACCACGTGCCTAGCACCACTGCGCCGCCCCCTCTACTGCCACGCCACACCCCCAGCATCCATGCACACTCCATTTTGGAGCCAAACAGATGCAGGGGGGCGAGCAGGCAATACGAGCTGTAGGTGGCTCCTTTGACGCCCATCTACAAATGGCGCCCCAGGTAAGCACCATGTGTTGCCCCACAGAAGATCCACCTCTGCATGGTGGGAGATACTCCTTTAGATACTTTGATCGTAAGCTGCTTATAATGTTTTTCTGGGCTGTTTTGTTGCCATATTTTGTCTTGTTTTATTTTGGTTTTTTGCTCCATTGTTTTAACATGTTCATTGTTCATGCTCTATTAAATATAAATATGCCTGCAGCCAGATAGATACACTATAGCACTGGCACTGTTGTAATAACTATCAAAGCTGGATATTTCTTATTTTCTGTGTCTTGGATTGTAACTATCACAAGTAGCCTTTCATGCACAGATGGTTCTCCTGTTTCTCCTTCCTGTTCCAGCCCACTTCTCCCCCCCCCCAAAGCTATTCCTGTGGGTTGGGTGGGGAGCTGAACCAGTATGGAATATAGCAAGGGGATAGGGAATACAGGCATGCTCTGGTTTCCATTGGGGTTCTGTTCTGGTCCCCTCTCCCACGGATACGTAAAACTGGATACTGCGGAGACCTTTTTAAAGATAAGGAAACATCAGTGGTTTTGCTGCAACAAGGTAAAAAAAGAGATTTCTTTAATGTTTCTCTTTTTAATAGGCATCCCAGAATCCATGGTATCCGTGGATAACTGAAACTGTGGATACAGGCTCAGTGGATACCGGGGTACGCCTGGATAGCATACAGAAAATTAACAAATATCAGGGAACCAACCTGCAGAAGAAGAAGAGCCTCCAGCTCAAGGACACACCAGCATCTTTGGATTCAGGCTATTGATTTTAGTAGGCTTACGCACACCTAACTGCTGGATTGGAAGCAATATCTAAGATGTATTATAGATGGTGGCAGCTACAACATTTTCTGGTTTGACTGTGCAGTAAGTATTTCTAGCCTAGAGAGAGAAAGATGTAAGTAAAGTACATGGCCCTTCAACAAGTAGGGGCTCCTGTTTGGGGGGCATTAGGGAGGCCAGCTTTCCACCACATTTTCTTCATTTTCAAACAAGCCAACGAGTCTGAAACTCAAATCTCTCTATGGGACTCTGAAAAACATGACAAAGCCTATAGTGGAATTGGCAAGGTGAAGTTGAAAAGTATGCAGACTGTGGTTTTTAGCAGTCATGCATTTCTCTCTCTCTCCTCACTATGGTGCTTATCAAGGTGCCAAATGAAAATCTTTTTTAACATATTACTGTTCAGTAAATTAACTGGCACCATCTTTCTCCCATTCTGTTTCCTGACTTTACCCTGTCCCTTCAACTGCAAGGGTACACAAATATGAAGTCGAGAAACCACTTTCTTTCTTCATTCTGCCCTCTTATATACTGTTTTCTCCACAGTTCCCATGGAAATAGTTGTCTAGACCCTGGCAGAAAGCCACGGTGTTGTGCTTTTTTTATTAAAAAAAAAAAACTTAAATGAAGTCATTCATTAGATTCTACCATGACCTCTGTCCCATATGTATGGGACAATACTTGATAAAAGGTCTGATTCAGAAATGTGCTTAGCCCCGAATTTTCCAGCTAGTCTCTCAAGAAAAAGTGAAAAGTCAAGTTTTTGCTAGAATGACTTGTAATATGATGTTTTCTTGCTTGTTAGTGTAGTTTTTAAATAAAAGGTGCAAACCAAAAACTGGGCTTTCCCCAGAATTTTCAGTCAATGCAATGACCTGCTAAGATCTAGCCTCTCTCCCTTGAGAGTCCATTAGGAATGTTGCTGTTGCAGATCAAACTTTCATCATTGTTTCTTTTTCATTCATGCCTAAGCCATGCTCTTATAAATGCCAGTATAAATGTTGCTGCCAGATAACACAAGTACCCACTTTACGTGCCAACATAGATGGATGCCAGCATAGCATGTTGAACTGTTTCACCCAGAACTCATACGCACAAAATGGACACCAGGACACTGCCTTTCTGAGCCAGAGGCTAAGTTCCTGAAGACCTCTGGTCAAGCCTCAGGACCCTCTGGCGGTGTTTTTCCTTCCAGTCACTTCCTCACCCTGGAAGTGAGAAGATAATCCAGTTTGTGTGACCTCCTGTTTGTATTGCCCCCATTCAATGCAACCTCCTTTGTTTCTCTGTATTACATCCCCACTTGTATTTTCATCTTCACCCCCTTGAATGCCATCTCTTAAGTTGCTCTTTTTCTGGATTTCTTAGAATAGCACCAAATACATTCTACAGCTACCACCATAATTTTAGGGCAAAGAAACATTCTCTCTCTCTCTCTCTCTCTCTCTCTCTCTCTCACACACACACACACACACACACACACACACACACACACACACA
>JAJKFI010000016.1:5796928-5813314 GCA_029204185.1 Lerista edwardsae | reverse complement strand
CACACACACACACACACACACACACACACACACACACACACACATCAGGGTTAGGTTAGGTTTGTGCCCTAAACTGCACATCTTCCCATAATGCACTCAGACAGACATGGATCTTAAGCACTCCTGTGTACATCACTATTATCGTAGCAGTACTCATAACTTAAAGAAACAGCTCTATTTCTGTTCCTACAGGTCTCCAAGGTCTCGGGCACAGGATTTTCCCAACTCGGTTACCTGAGGACCTTAAACCAGAAACTGGACATAGGATTTTATCAGAACTGGCTTCATGGGTTTCCATAATTAGGCTCTCAGAAAGACTCACTGCTGATCCATGAACCACTCTGTGCCCACAGCCAGGGCTGGCCCATCCATATGCCTGAGGCAGCATATTGGTGGAGGGAGGGAAGAGGGGGGGAAGAGTAGAGGAACTGTGGAGGCGAGTGCTGAGCTATTATATTCAAGAGTGGGAGGAACAGAGGATGATACATCATTGGGTAAGGAGCAGCACTTGGTATGCTGCCACAAATGTCAGGAGGTCTTGACCCTGACTTGCCCATAGCATTTGTGCACTTGCATACCTAAGGTAGTCAAGGGGGAAATTCCCCTGCTCACCAGGAAGGGAAGAGCAGAAAAATTGCCCCCTTCCTGCCCTTGATTGCACCCCCATCTCCACTCTTCTCAAGGGGCTGCCCTCCTCCTCCTCTACTTTCTTTTAGCATTTGGGGAGGAGCAAAGCCCCTTGAGAGTCTCCAGAGAGCCAGGAGAGCCAAGGCTTTCTGAGGCCTTCCAGAGACCGAAAACCATTACTTCTAGTTTTCAGTCAAAAAACGGAAGTGACTATTTTCAGTCCCCAAAAGGCTGGAAGAGACCATTTTGGCCTTCTGAGGGCCAGGGAAGCCACGTGTGCCACCTCTGCCCTCAGAATGCCTCTGGGAGGAGGCAGCAGGTATGGAGGACGGCACCTGAAGGTGTGAGAGTGTGCCCCCGGTGCCAACCCCCTCCCAGGAATGCCACTGCTTTTGTGTAGTGACAGTGGAGCAAAAGGCTCACTGAGGTAGGAGGGGGCCCATGGACCCAGCCTCAGCTCTTACTCATACGAAATATGTGCCACTAATCTATGTCCCCTATTATTCCCCCCATCTGTATAAGGGATCACCAAGTAGGAAGCAAAGAAGAAGTATGAAATCTAAAATTGCGCCTCACTTTAACAACTAACACCCTCAATATTATTTGACCTTCCCCCACTCCGCTGGTCCAGCTGTGCCAAAAATTGGGGTGTGTCCAGTGGGGGGGGGGACACAGGTGGGGAGGAATCACAGGTGAAATGGGATTCAAACTCCCTTAAGCTTCCTGCTCCTTGGAGTCTCCCACTCCTTGGTCCAAGTCGCCTTGGACCTTCTCTTTTTGGATCTAGCAATTTTGCTAACTAGTGCAAGTGCAAGGGGAGAAAAGGGTGGGGAAGCTGCAGAAAAGGTTTTGGGATCTGGTGCATCATTGCTGCCAATCCACCCCTGCCTGCAGCCTCCCCGCCTCCTTTCCTCCGTTTCCCTCTCCCCTCCTGCCTCTCTCACTGACCTATCTGCTTTGGCAGGCAGTGGGAGATGGCTCTGCTCCATCCATCCCACTGTCGTCCTGGCACTGCATTGCTAAGCACGCTGCCGGAAAGTGCTTTATGGCAGTTTTGCAGCAATTAATGCTAGCAGAACCCTCCTTCTGCCAGTGCTAAAGCTCAGTCTGATTGGGCGGTAACTTTTGTTTATACATCTAAGGGAGCAATCCTAACCTGTGCTGGAACAGGCAGGCCAACTGGAGAAGGCTGGGGAGCAACTTACATTAAGAGGATTTTGTTGCCCTGTGTCACATGCCAGCCAACCCTATCGGGCTGCTCAGATCTGTGCCCGCGATTTCACCGATGCAAACCTGAGAGGCCCATGTAAGAGGTGCAGCTGGTCAGGCTGGGTGTTAAGATCCAGCCTCGGTTGCCCAGGCTGGTCCCAACCCCCTCATGGGCCCAATCCGCCTCCCGGACCACCCTTCCCTGCCCCCCACCCAAAACGCCTTTAGTCCACTCTTCCACCACCCTGTCCTACCCCCTGCACCAGCCTACCCAGGCTGGCACAAACTTATTCTGTCCCAGTGCAGTTCTGGCATTGTTACCCAGTGCAGCCATGGATGTGCTTTATGGCATGTTCACAACACTCGCAAGGTGGAGGGTAGGATTGCTCTATAAGTGAATTAGAGGCAGAAGAGAGGTGAAATGAAGTCATCAGCTTCTAGAAATAAAAGATCAAACGCCCTTGACTCACTTCTCTTTCAGTGATAAATTATCAGGGAAACAATAGCAGGACTGTTGCTATCTCTGGAATGCAGATGTCCATGGAATAGTGAGGAATCTCAAGATTTGGAGCCTCCCTCAAGTGACAAAGCTTTGTTTGTTTCTTCTTATATCTGCCCCTAAAATGGGGAGTGGGTGAGGTGTCTAACAGTGCAATCTTATGCATGCATACTCAGAAGTAAACCACAGAAGTAAACTCTGAACCACAGAGTTCAATGGCACTTATTCCCAGGTAAGTGTGTATAACATTGGAGCCCAAGATTCACAACAAAAGGTTGAGAGGAGCTGGCTGAACTGTGCCCATCCCCCACCACACTTCAACATGTTTCATCTTCCGTTCCGGAACCATCCCCCTCAGCCCAGCTCACTGACTGTGTCATTCTGAGGCAGGCAAGGTAAAGAGAGCCTTCAGCCGTGCTGCCCAGGGAGCGAAGGCCAAAGCAGGATCTGGAATCACTTCTCCTCAGATTCCCCTCAGTCATGCTCACTTTCAACTGTAAATATTAGAAACCTCTGCTTATAGGGGAATATTCATGGTAAACATGGCTGCTCCATCAAAACTACTATGACCTAACACAGGGCCCTTAGTTTAGGGGGACAGGTTTAGTAGTAGGAGTAAGGCATGATTGCCAACATTATTCTTAACAATATATAAATAATTATACCTATACAGCATTTTTCAATAGGAGTAGTTCCCAAAGTGGTTTACATAGTGTGGCAATACAAAATACATGCACTGTGTATCATGTTTGAACTGGGCATGTATATATTTGTATTCACATCTCTCTAAAATACACTTGAGTGGTAGCTAGAAAAAGATGGACACTTTACAATCGCACCTTCATTTTAAAGAGACAAGGGATTAAAATGGATGTGCATGCACTTCAGAAATGTGCCATGCATATTTTGCACTCTGGTGTCATTCCAGAGTACCAGAAAAATCCCATTTGAAGCTTTTCACAGTGTCTTATTAATTATCCGATACCATCAGAAAGCAAGGAGGCGTGGCTGAACCATCCCAGCATTCATTATCCATGTAAAGTTTATAGCGGTTGTTGAGGGATAATAACCCCGAAGCCACCATCTCTGAAACTTTGATTACATGTAAACAAATATTGAACTTTGTTGGGCATTTTCTGTGCAGCTGACATGGAATTATGAATAAAGTGGAAATGGATCTGTGATCGGTGGACTTATGAATAAAGAGGCATTATAATGATACAGGAAATAATTCAACATAGACATCCTGTGGATCATCCTTTGCCTGAAGTGATTTTTGCCATTTGTAGTCTGGCCTTACTCCCTGGGCTTAAAGCTTTTATGTCCTAATGTCATACTATTAATGTCTCAAACATCTCTGATGGAGATTTCCTGGTCTGGAGAAGCAAGTGGGCTATAAGAAACATTTTTAGAGACTTGGACCAAACATTTTGGGTCCAATTTGGATCTCCTTCCGGGCGCAATCCTATGATGGCGCTGGGCCAATGCAAGTCACTTGCGTCGGCCCAGTGCGGTCGCAAATGTGTTGTAAGGCATGTCTGCATGGAGCAGGGAGCTCTGCCGGCCCAGGAATACCACACCACCAGGCAGGTAAACCACCCCAAAGCTGGCTGAGTTTGGCCAGCACAGGAGCTTGGGTAGGACAGGGGGAAGACAGGTGGAGGAATGGCCAAAGGAGGGGATGGGGCCCGTCCCCAGGCTGCACAGGCCCAATTTCGCTGGCACAGATAGGAGAAGCCCCATAGGGCAGCCTGGGGCTTAGGGTCCTTCCTGGGGTAAGGAACAAATGTCTCCTTGCCCTGTGGTGATCTCCAGCTGCTGCCTACCATGTATAGGAGGCAGCGCAGGCCGGCCAGCCTGTCTGCTCCAATGCAGGTTAGGATTGATCCGTCCATCTCTGCTAAAATGCACACACTGAAGGAAAGCATGGATGGACCCAATGTCAAACACCATCAACTGCACTGGAATGTGTTCCGTTTTATTTTTTAAGGCAGATGCAATTGGGTGACTAATAGCAATATGGCATTTTGATTTATTTTTGTAATGATTTCTGTATTTTTGTAATGACTTCCAGAAGTCAGTAGATGACATTCACATTGTGAAATATCATGTCCCTCCACAGAAAGCATTCTCCTCAGACATCTGTCTTGCTATAGCTAGTTGAACAGCCATAACAACAACAGTTATTTCCTCTGACCCCAGTTTTCCCTGTCTTTGACCTGTCTGCCCACACCTTTCACACAAAAGGATGAGCGGCAATTGATGAGAGGACGACAGAGTCACAGTCCATAGCTAAAGCGGGCACAAAGACACACTCGTGTTTTCAGGCCATCTCAGAGGCTCATCTCCGAGTCTGTCTTTGTGCCAGCTTTAGCTATAGACTGTGACTCTGTGGATGGCTGAGACAGCTGAACAAATCTCAGCATGCATGAGATTCAGCATGCTGAACTAACGGGGAGAGAGAGAGAGAGAGAGAGAGAGAGAGAGAGAGAGACCAACAGAAGACTGAGCCTGGCATTTGCTTCTAAAATTTTACTAAAGCTGATTCTGATTATAATTCTGGCACCTTCAGCGCCCTGGCAGGGGTGAGCTTGATGGACACAGATCAGCCACATACGAAACTTGGCAGAAGCTCATGCATGCATGATGAGCAGATCCTGGTGGGTCCATAACTGGTAAAAGACCGAATAAAAGTCTTTGTTAGGCTAGGAATCCAATGTGGCCATTCACACATATGCTGCGTGTCATGGGGTGGGGTGATCAAACGAACAGCCAGCGAGAGGTAAGTGAGCATCCTTTTTTATTTACCTCTTGGCAGGCTTCCTAATCACCTAGTCCATCCGCACCAATGGCCCTAAAGTGCATTACAGCAGTGTGCTGTAATGATGCCACTGTGGCTTAAGATCTGCTGCTGTAAAAGCCCAATAAGATTTAATTAGGTTACTAACCAGTGGCAGAACTGGGGTTTCCCTACCCATGGGGCAAACGCTCAATCGGCCGCCCTCTGCCCCAGAAGTAATTGCGGTGACGTCATTGCATCACTGTAATTACCTCCTGAAAGAGGCATCCACCCCCTCGGGCACCTCATAGCCACTGCAAGGGACAACTGGTTCCTCTGACTGTAGGAGGAACCAAGCAACTTGTGCAGCGCCGCCAACTCCACCAATGGTCAGAGGAAGCTCACACCAAGTTTGCTCCGACCATCGGAGGAGCCAGGTGGCGCCTGGAGTGCCACAACTTTGCGGTGCTCCAAGGGGCACCCTGGGGAGCAGGTGGGGGTGGGCATCGCGTCTCTGGGCCCCCTCCCCAAGCCCAGCCCCAGGGCTTTTATCCCCTTTGCCCCCCCCCTCAGGTCTGCTAAACTGGTATCTGGGACTCCCTCCTTTCCAGATGAAAGGGAGAATGGAAAGTACAGGCATTCTTCACCACATGGGTTCCTAGCTTCAGCAGTTCTCTTAAAGAGACAAGCATCTACTGCTCAGCTGGAAAGTGACAACTTTTCACAAACCAACAGGAGGGAATGTGATTTTTCACAGCATTTTTCAGTGTTGATTTCCTCGCCCCCTTAAGCCACTACTGAACTCTAATCCATCATTCACTCTTCCGGCTGTTGGATTTGCAGAACTGACCATCTGCCAAACTAGTAAGTGATTTCTGTCTACAGAAATCAGAATTCTTCTGAAATGTGATTCAGCTCATGTCTGTGGGGCCATAGCCTGGGAATTGTGGCGTCTAGATTTATTCATTTCCCCACTTGCTAATGAGTGGGAAAGTGCTGAAGATAAGTCTCACGCCAGTAAAGTGGGGGTATGAGAAACGCATTAAGAAATCCAAATACAAGAAAGCTAAAATCCAAAGTCATATGTATCATAAATAGTCGAAGTCAAAAATATATGTATAAAAACAACATAACTCTAGATAATAAAATAAATCCTGCCAGGACATTTGGTTCTTTTAAAAAGAGAAGCCGTCATCGTGTGAAGTGATGGGCAGTGACAGCCTGAAACAGATGATTTACAAGTTTCACAAGCATGCAAGACAAGAGGAGACATATTTCAGACGGATGAGTGATGAAAGCAGGCTTAGAGGAAGGTCTCTCCAGGAGTCAGACAAACAGGTTTCCCGATATATTAGGACATGTGCTGTTGTGGGTCAATGGTAAGTGGTCTCTGGCTTTTTGTATTATGGGGGAATCCAGGGCCAAATATAAGAACATGGAGGTCCCCCAGGTTCTACATATATTCTCACTCTGTGAAGGCTGAGTTTTGATTAATTTTATCCTGCCTGTTTCCAGGACACTTGGGGTGGCATACATGGTTCTCCCAAGGCCAGGCCATCCATGAGGCCAACTGAGGCAGTCGCCTCAGGCAGCAGATTACTACACCATGTTGGCTCGCTTTTCTTGTGAGATATTACCTCTCGAAAAGGCCAGTAATGGGGAAAGAAACCTCTCCCACTACTTGGAACCCATCAAGCTGGCAATATTTCCAAATTCCAGAATTCAGAGAGACTGAGGTTGCCTCTGTTAGACACTGAGGGCGCAACCCTAACCTGGAGTTAGGCCGGCACAGTTAGGCCAACAAAGTTTGGCCGGCACAAAGTAAAGTATGTTTGGACAACTCTCAGAGTCAGAGAGGCTGGAACACAGACATGCACCATCCTCCTTGACTCTGAGAATGGTCCAAACGTGCCTTACGGTGGCCCTTGTGCTGGCCAAACTGTGCTGGCCTAACTCCAGGTTAGGATTGTGCTCTGAATTTAGCAGACCACTCATTGTAGCCATAGTTGCACCAAATTAGCATAGACTGAGGGTGCAATCCTAAACTGAGTTAGGCTGGCATAAACTAAGCCAGCAAAGTTTGGCCAGCACAAGGAACACCATAAAGTATGTTTGGACCACTCTCGGAGTCAGAGAGGCCAGCAGCACACAGATGTGCGCCACCGTCCCTGACTCCGAGAGTGGTCCCAACTCACTTTATGGTGGCCCTTGTGCTGGCCAAACTTTGCTGGCTTAGTTTATGCTGGCCTAACTCCAGTTTAGATTGCACTCTGAGTTACAGTGAATCATCATATATTCCAGAGTGATGATATGCAATGCTCAAGAATGTATGGATTAATGCCTTTGTTCATGACTTCACAAACTCTGGTCTTTACATTGCCATTACATAGAGATGACAAACTCTTTAAGTGTTTCATGAGCAAGACTGCCAAATAATGGACATGTGCCATAAATAGTTCTGTCTCCTGATACAATGTGAGAGATCACCACCATTGCATATCTTGTTCCTTCCTTTTTATCCTCAAGCCCACCACCCCCCCGAAAAAGTCTGTTGAATGGGGACTTGCATCCATCTGCTGCCACGTTGGTGGGGGAGAGAACAGCTGGTATATGCATGTGCCCTCTAAAGCATTGGTTCTCAAACGTTTTAGCACCAGGATCCACTTTTTAGAATGACAATCTGTCTGGGACCCATCAAAAGTGATGTCATGGCCCAAAGTGCCATCATTGTGATGCCTGCTGCCGTCACAATGCCTGCTGCTTTCCTGAGAATTCAGCAATAAGTTGGACTATTTCTCAGCCATTTTCCAATAGCAAAGTGAATTAGAAAGGAAAAAATCCAATTTGCAACTTTGACACAAGCAAAACAACCGCACAGCCCTCTCTTTTTCTAGCATCCCATCTTCCCATTCTTTCAATATGGCTGCTCTACGTGCTTTACAACCCATCTGAAACTGGCTTGCAACCAGAGGCGTTTCTACAGGGATGGCAAAGCTCTAAGTTTTGCAAGGAGCCTTACCCTGTCACGTAAATCCCTCCTCTCCCTTGCTGCTGTAGCCAGTAAGCAACGCCAAGATGTTGCTGTTCCCTGTGAGGATTGGCTAAAACAGTGCAGGAGATAAGAGGAGTGATTTCCACTGCAAGGTAAGGCTTCTTGCAAAACTTAGAGATTTGCCATCCCTGTAGAAACGCCACTGCTTGCAACCCAATGGTGGGTCCTGACCCACAGTTTGGGAACCACTGCTCTAAAGCATGAGGCCTGTACTGTTGGGGAGTCTTCACAGGGCATTGTGCCAGAGCTCCCCAAAAACTGTGGCCTCTGCTGTGGGTAAATAACATTGATTCACAATTAAACACATCGTGTTGGTCTTCGCTATTTCCTGATTCCCAATGAGGCCCAAGAAGACTTGTACCACTTCAAGGTCTAGCTGCCCTGGTAAGTAACAAACATTATGATACTGCTGATCATTAACACCAGACATGCCACAAGGAGCCCTTGTACATAGTTAGAGGAGTGAAATCCAGCTAGTGGTTGGACAGAAAGCAGCTGCCGCATTCATGATACAGCAACCCGCAGTGTTTAGACATTCTGGGAATTAATCCACAGCATTTTCAGAGAGGGGAGCTCATATTTGTACTCTGACAAGAGGAAAATTGGCTATCAGGATTCGGAGGGACAGGTGGGCATCAAGAGTGGAATGAGGGTATCTCATGCATGCCCAGCTGGGAGGGAATTTGCAGTACAAGTCTATGTGTGTAGACTCAGGAGTAGGCCCCATTGACTTCAATTGTAACGATGGACATCATCACCAGTTACTCCTGGTGGTACTTCCAGTAGGTGGTCTGTGCAAAGTGATATGGTGGGGAACAAATGTTGAGAAACGCTGGTAACCCATGAATCACTAAAAGGTTATAGGCCTAATCTATTTTTAGTTATGTGCATGCAGATTTTCAACAAATGTCCTTTTATTAATTGAGAAGACTAAAGGCAGTTTTCCTCTTCTTGAGAAGGCATTCATTGCTAATGGTGAAGCTGATTATTGTTTATAACCAATGTCCTGTGTTGGGTATTTTCTTTAGTCTTAGGCCTTCACGTTTACAGCATTTTAACAATTCCCACAATTGTTTCCAGACTCTTAAAATGACTTGTATCCCAGACTAGGTCTTAGCAGCCTCTTCTTCAACCGCCCCTACCACCAAACCACCACTTCTCTGCAGTGCTTCAATTGAATTACCAGCCAGACTTGTCCCAGACCTTTCATATATACCCCCAAATGACACGATAAGCTCAATTTTCAAGTAGGAATTGTGCTCCATGTTCCACATTTATACAATATATGCTAGTTGCAGGACTGATGGCTATTTGCTTCAGGTATTTCTTGCACAACTACTTGTAGAACTGTGCTTTGCTTGTGCCTAGGACTGTGAACCTGCCAGGATTGGCCGAGAGCCTTCTGGAGTCAGCATCAATCTCCCAATGAGGACTGAAAGCAATCCTAAAGATTTTAGCAGGGCCTCCCTGGTTTAATGAGGTTATCTCATGTTGGGTGGGGGCGGAATCTCCAGGAATCGCTTCAGTCATAGTTGGCAGCCCTACATATTGCAGCATCTGGCAACTTTAGTGCAGACATTTACCTACATATTTATCTAAAATGTGTCATGGCAATTGGAATAAATCTTATTGCTTTCAGTGGGCTTGCAAGTAAAGGACCAGTCAGGCTTGCTGCCATGTGAAAAACACTGAGGATGCAATCCTAACCAACTTTCCAGCGCTGGGGTAAGAGCAAAACATTCCCTTACCCTGAGGAGGCGATTACTACTCCACTGCAGAATGCAGCACATGCCCCATTGGCACCGCTGGAAAGTTGGTTAGGATTGCTCTGAATTTTAGCTTGACTTTGGAGCCAGGAGAGACAATGCTTTCTGATCCATATTTTTTTTCATAGTTTTAAGGTTAGATGCTCAGTATTGCTTTGCTGTCTCTTATAGATAGCAGACTAAGGGCTCAATCCTATCCAACTTCCCAGTGCTGATGCAGCTGCAATGCAGCCCCAAGGTAAGGAAACAAACATTCCCTTGCTTTGAGGAGGCCTCTATGACTGTCTCCTCCATGCAGGATGCAGCATACACCCCATTAGCATGACTGCATCAGTGTTGGAAAGTTGGATAGGATTGGGCCCCAAAAAGTTGTCAGAAAGTAATTCTGCAGTGGATCTTGAATTTGGGGGCAACTCGAACCCAATGGGATTCAGCCTGTGTGCAGTGGTGCCTCTACAGGGCTCTAAGTTTTGCAAGAAGACTTACCTTCAGCGGCGTCATGTAGCCGGAACACTGGGTGGGAGGAACGGGTGAGCGGCAGCCGGGGGCGGGAAAGACGGCAAAACGGACCGGAACACAACAGGCGGGCTGCCGCTCACCCGTTCCTCCCGCCCAGCGTTCCGGCTGCATGACGCCGCTGCTTACCTTGCAATGGAAATCACTCCTTTCCTGCACCGTTTTAGCCAATCCTCACAGGGAAAAGCAACATCTTGGCGTTGCTTACTGGCTACAGCAGCAAGGGAGAGGAGGGATTTACATGACAGGGTAAGGCTGCTTGCAAAACTTAGAGCTCTGCCCTCCCTGTAGAGATGCCACTGCCTGTGTGTGCATCTTTTCTAACTAAACAGTTGACCTGCTAGACCAACAAGAAAGCCACTTGGAAACAACAGACCAGAGCAGGTCAGGTGACAGTCCCTGATCCCTATCAAAACTTCCAGCTCAGGCCTGTCACTTGTCTGAATGGATTCGTCTCCTGCTATTCCTTGTGCTGGCTACAGGCTGCCTTCGCTTTTCAAAGGAGAAGGCCTTGCTTCTCCTATGCCTTATCTTGCCCTGCCTCCTAAGTCTGACAAGAAAACTTGTTCCAGCAGCAAGCCAAGATAACATAGTAACGTTCTCCTTAGCACCATGAATAAGAGTCACCAGAGAACAGGAATTGCAAGAAGGTATAGTCAGGCAGTTAATATTGCCAAATCCTTGGTGGACATGTACTGAGGAGCTTGATCGCCCAAGGCTCCCTGCCACATTCCACATCTTTAATGCAGCAGAAACCTGTGTTCCTCTGGTGTCTCTGTGGGAAACACAATTGTCACGTACAAGTGTGAAGTGCTTCAAACACGGTGGTGCTGAAACCCGGCTTTGTCTCCTTTGCCTCTTCGCTGAACTTTGAAAAGCGGTAACAAGCATAGCTGTGTGCCAGGAGTCTGCTATTTGCATCTGAAAAGGCTGGCATTTGGGAAATGCCCATCAAGTGACGGGAGCCCAGGAAAAGCTTTGAGATTGCTGGGAGACCTTCTTGCCAGTGACTGTGTAATTAACTAGAAATGACATTGGGAAAGAATAGACAATTACCATCTTATCTAACTCTCCACTTCCCTTCCACTGTCTGCCAGTGTTGTTAAACAGAGCCTTTGTTTGATTCAAGCTGCTTTATCCCAGTTTATGGTAAGTAAACAATAACAACAATGCCTAGCAGTTTTTTGGAGTTTCTATACCACGAAATCCCCGTCCAAGCTTTGCTTTACACTTATAGTCCTATCTCAAGTCATGTATGCTCACACCAACTCACTTCCCTTTGTACATGCCACATTTTTTCACAACAGAGTCATTCTCTTTATACTCTTCACATCAAGATCATCCCCTACATAATCCCACTGAAGTAGGTGCCTCTTCACATATATCTAAGAAAGTTCCAAATGACTCCAGATGTGAATGAAGTAAACGGTTCTACAGGATTATTCTATTCTTCTGGATGATATTTTAGTCTAAATCATTGCACAGATCTTTTAAGAGATTTGGTCGAGCTGCGTTTTACACTCACACGGCAGGTTCTCAAAGCACAAACGAGAGATTCCAACATCAGTAATGAAAACCGCCCTAAATATGGACAAATTCCTCAAGGTGAATGTTTTATTATCCAGTCTTTTTAGCCGTTTTATTGGAAATGGATATTTGCAGTTTGGCCCACAGAACAAATTGTTTTAAAAAATGCTTCAGGCTGTGCTAATTTTAGCCATTCAGCTGGTATGTAATTACAGCCCAATCCTATCCCCCCCCACCTCCACCATCGATGCAGCGGCGCCAAAATGGTGACCATTTTGAGAACATTTGTTCACACCCAGGTATCTGAGGAGACTCCCATGGTGCGGGGTGGAGGAGTCTACTCATACCTATGACAGTTGACTTGTGACCTGCGCCACAGGATCGGGTCCAGGAAGTTGGCTATGATATTGGCAGTGCCAGCAGCACCAATCCCACCCCCACCCAGCCCTGTTTCACCCCTCATCCATCCCCATTGCTGCCCTCCCCCTGTCCCATTCCACTCCTGCCAACTTACCTTCATTGGCAGGTAAACCCACGGAAGGGTTGGGATTGAACCTCATTGATGAAATTCCCTGCTTCATCAGGGGTTGGCCAGAGAAGCACTGGAGCAGGCAGGAAGACGGAGGCTTCCCATTGGCTCTCCTGGCTGCGCAGTGACTAGTGTGCTGACAAAGCACCTTTTGCGACTGGCATTGACTGCTTTATGGTAATCAGCACCAGTGGAGGACAAGGAATAAGGACACACGGTAAGTATAAGGTATTTTTACGCTATAGTCGACATGGGTCTCCTGAAGTGGCTTACAAAACTGAAAAACTCATCAAAATATTTTAAAAATGACCTTGCACCCTATGTACTCAGATGTATTTGTTGTAATTTAGTTTTATATTTACATGCCCCCTTTGAAGAAGGAAAAAAACCCCAAAGCGGTACATGCCGTACTGAAAAACAATAAAAACTGCTAAAACTGTACTGTGTAAAACCAAATAAATCATTGAGGACAGAAAAAAAACTACAGTTTATGAACTATACAGCCTCATCCAGTTTTATAGAAGTCCAACAGAATCGCCACATCTTGGCCAGCTGGTAGAAAGCCAAAAGAGTTGAAACATTCTGGACTTGCCATGGTAGGAATTGCAAAGGCTGAGCTCTGTCCTCACATGATCACCGACAAGGTGTACAAGATGCACGCAAATCTGACGCAAGGAACGGGCGCACTTGCTCTCCTAAAAACGGTGCATTTCGCAACATTCCAGACGTTCACATGGAAAATATGCATCTTCCTTGAGAAATATGTGTTTATTTTTTTACATTACATCTGTACAGTGTCTTGAGATACAAGTGTGCCATCCTGTTCTTTAAAAAGCTATTTCAGAAGCGAGGCTGAATAAATTCCAGGAAGGCAGCTTTATAGACTGTTGCTTCACAAGAGTCTACTATACCACAAATCCAGCAGGTACCACAAAGACTGTCAGCCCAATCCTAGTTGGGCCACCACCCTGCAGTGTTGTGGGACTGAAACATCCACTTCTGTATCCTGCTGGGCCAGGAAAGCAGCCGGAGGTCTTCTCACGGTAAGAGAACTTGGGTTCCTTTACCCAGTGTCAGGCCCCAGCAGCCCCTACGGGACTACTCAAGGACACCTGTGTCAGGCTCTGAGGCCTGGGAGGGAGGATAAGATTTGGCATCCCCTCCCCTTGGCTCACACTTCTCCATTGCTCAGCTGGAAACGTAGCACTTCTGGGTCCAGGCAGGCCACCAACCAGTGAAGAGGACCAGCACCCAGTGGTGCTGTCCACCCTGCTGGTGCCTTTCCTGACCACTGCAACATGCCTTATGGCACGTTTGCAATGGCCATTGCTGGGGCAGCACACGGGCCACCCACCGGCACTGCCAGGCATTAGGACTGGGCTATCTTGACGTCTAAAAGGAGCTGTTAGGAGCAGTGGCATCATCCAGGCGGAACGGCCTGGTACGTCGTTCCGCCAGTTCGCCGCCATAGGGGCGGAGGGCTGTCAATCATCTGGGCGTTCCGGTTCCTGGCGCACCCGAATGACATCACTGGTTAGGAGGGAGTTTATAAAGCGAGATGTCAGAAGCCTAAGAAGGAAAGGTATCCCCATGGGCTGGAGAGGCAGGGTAAAAATCCATACAACTGTATGTGCAGCCTGGACGGGGATAAGGGAGAAGCTTCCCGGTTCAGTGTCAGTGTTTTAGGTCTGCAGTATGCTCTTTCATGAAACAAGCTCCTCTCACTTTCTCTGCCTTGTACTTCACCCCATAATTCAGGTCTGTCACTTCTTGTGGCATATGGCTGATGGACGATTTAGGAGGCTCAGTAAGGCAGAGGGCTGGCTACAATGTCCATCTGGCATTTGTTTGGAATAGGTGCAACATCAGGGGACTGAGCAGGCCTAGCATGCCAAACTGATTTATCACATAGCCAGCCAGGGACTGGAAGACAAGAAAGAGAGAGAATGGCCCCTCTCTCCTCCCCAAATTGACAGTCAGCTGATGAAAGAATGTTTAACGTGCGGACATATTGGTAAGATGCAAATCAAATAAACGGAAATAAATTTGCATTTTACCAGTACTGAGGATAGGAGTTGCTGCCTTCATCCATGTGTGGCAGCCTGCTAGCTGCTCAGCACCCGTCCCCATTTGTGCAGTCCCAAGCAGACACCTACAACGCAAGCCTTACTGAAGCCCCTGGCAGGCTCCCATAGATCCCTGGTGCATGGCACTCAGGTTGTTCAGTCACAACCCAAACACAGAAGTTCACATATTTCCCAATAGGGTGAATAAGACTGCAAAGTCACACCCAGGGCAGGGGGTTCAACGTGATGTGAACTTTGGTTCCTGAGATCCCTGAGAAACCTGGTTCCTGAGAAATGTGAATTTGTTTCCTGGGCCCCGTTTTTTTGCCCTCTTTTTTTGACCCTGGGCCCAGATATAATGTACCCTCTGCACCCTCCTCTCAGAAGCTCTTCTGCAACGCCACTGCAACCAATATCACTATGCTACCTTGGTAATGTGTATAATCTCTCCATCCAATCAGAAACCAGTGGGCCTACTCCCACATCTTTTTTTTTTTGTATAGATGACTCATTGCTATAATGTCCTATAAACTAGTGCTCTAGTATCTGCACTAATTAGATACTTTGGAGTATCTACTCTCAATAAGGTCTGGTTTCCAGCTACGTGGGTGAATGGTCTCCACTAACAAACAACTGTGCTTGTAGGCAATGTCTGTAGCATTTTTGGCTCATTGGTACATAAATGTCAGAAGCACATCATGCTGCCATCCTGTGATCAACCTGCATGTATGAATCTGACCTAAGATACAAGTCACCTGTTTTCCAGTGTTCCCTCAGGGGCCTCTGTGATCAGATTTACAAATGGTCGACAGGTTTTTTAAACACCTACTTATGGAGATTACATGCAGGCAGTAGCACCTACACTGGATCACAGTTCCTCCATGTGCAGTATTCACATGCCAAGAATCTGTGACTGGCCTATATGCTGCATAAGAATGCTAATTCCACATCAGCACTCTAATCTAAATGTGATATCAGTTGCATGAAACCCTACATAGCTACACTGTTTTTACATGTCCACTATCACACTGAAAGCAGGCCCAACAGAGGACAGTTTTCTGTTAAGCTATGGCCACATTCCTAACCAACTTTCCACACCAGAGTAAGGGCAGTGCAGCTCCACGGTAAGGGAACAAACATTCCCTTGCCTTGAGGAGGTGTCCCTGATTACTACTCCACGGCAGAATGCAGAATATGCCCCATTGGCACATTGCTGAAAAGTTGGTTAGGATTGCGCCCATTCTCTCCTAGCGCAAGAGTAGCCTTGGGCCAGTCAGGCTAATCGCCCTCACTAGAATCTTGTGAGGATAAAAGAGCAGGAACCTTGCCTTGCTTCCTGGAGCTCCCTGAAGAAAGGGAAAGATTAAAAAATAGGATTAATAGATTGGGTAGAGCTTTGATTTGAGACCACAGAACTCATTGCATGTGCAGGCCAATACAAATATGACTGTGAAACCCTAAACAACATGTTTACATGTTTCTCGTCTTCCATGTTTCTCTTCTTCCATGTTTCTCTTTCTAACCACCAGAAATGGTCACAAATGGACAAAAGGCTATTGGATGGGATAATGCTAACATAATAACACGCATTTTCAATTTGAGAATTGAAAAATTCAAGGCTCTGTTTTCATATCTTGGCAGTGCATTTTGGGGACGCATATGGGGAGCAAGAAATAATTTTACCCAGATACAAAACAATTTATTTTCATGGCTAGCACCAGAACACAAAAAATGAGTACTGAAGACTATGGAAGAAGAAGAAGAAGAAGAAGAAGAAGAAGAAGAAGAAGAAGAAGAAGAAGAAGAAGAAGAAGAA
>JAJKFI010000016.1:5775947-5796918 GCA_029204185.1 Lerista edwardsae | reverse complement strand
AAGAAGAAGAAGAAGAAGAAGAAGAAGAAGAAGAAGAAGAAGAAGAAAATGATGATGATGATGATGATGATGATGATGATGATGATGATGATGATTCATAATGCACCATTCTAATTACTCAGGAGACCAGCAGGGAGGGTGGACTTAGGGTCACAGTTGAGAGTAAGCAGACATTAATGCTAGGATACGGGGGTGGGGTGGGGGTGGAAACCTCACTCATACAGGTTTCTAGTGATTTGAGGTCCTGCAGAACCTTTGCCCAGGTCCCCACAAACACCCAGCAGTGGTGTTGAGTTTTCATCCTTTCTTTACTACTGTGTGTTCTCTTCTTCTCCTCTTGCTCTCTGCCTGTAGGAGACTATAAACGGGATGACAGTGGTAACACTGTTAAATATGGTTTGAGAAAGAATTTGATTCATTGCTAGGCAGCTGACCTAGATGGTTTTCAGACACCTTCCATCCCATGGATTATAGCTTATTTATGAAATCCTTGCTAGTGTCCACATTGCAGGGCACTTTCTGTTGAGCTTTGTGTTTTAGTAAAATTGGACAGGGTATTTTTTATTTCAGCTAGTCTTGCATTGCCCTCCCACATTCCCACAACCTAGTTCTACTCGGTTTTCTACCGCTAGCACCCTGTATTTCTAGAAGCATTGGAACAGTGTTCCAATATAGTGGAACTATATTATGCTTGACATTATGTATCCTGGACCAACCATAAGTGGGGATATTCCAACATGAGATTATTTATTTATTCTCCCCCTATGGGGACCTATCAGCTTCTTGTGCCCTGTGCTGAGGAAAGTGTTTCGAGACCAACAGTGGAATCCTATGCATATTTACTCAGAAGTAAGTCCAATTCTTCTCAATGGTGCTTACTCCCAGATAAATGTGCATAGGATTGCATTCTTACATCCTAAATATTATAGTATGCAGATGTGCCAACAGCACACACAATGCATGCTATGGCCAAGGGGTGGGGGTGGGGAACCCATTGGACAGCCTGCATTTACCTCCTGGCAAGCTGGCCAATTGTTTTTGGGTCTCCTCAGACGAGGACCAGCCATTTTACTGGTGCAAGTCCAAGGAGAGTTAGGAGTGTGTTGGGTTGCAAAATGGGGGGGGGGTAGGACAAGGTGAAAGTTGAATCTGCTGCTGAATCCACCTCTCCTGCCTTTGATATGCCCCAAGTTCCACCTCATCCCTTCCCAGTTATTCCCCTGACCTCCCCCACCCCACCCATGATCTGTACCCCCAAGCCAGTCTACCTGCCTTGGCACCTTCTGGGATCTGCTGCTATAGCTGCTTTGTGGCAACAGCCTTGAATAGCTTGGCAGAAGTGCAATCTTCTCACCACTGCAGACCCTTTTATGCCAGTGGGATGCTAGTCTAGTGGTTATATAAGCCCTGCAGGATAGGGCGCAAGTGTAACATTGAGAAAGTTGGATGTGCCATCATGCCAGTGAAGTCAATGAGATTTAAGCACATTTATTTCAATGTGATGTTGATGTATCTTAATTTTTTCTGGGCTGCACCTAATACAATCAAAGTGTTAAAATTCATGGATATAAAACGAGATGAAAAACCTGTCTTAGAAAATGACAGAATTGGCCCTCCAATTCAGCGGGCCCTCCAATGCTCAGCCGAAGTCAACCTGAGAATTTCCATGGCAGTTGGTCACTGATCCCCAAGGCAAAGTTGCACAGAACAAGTTCAAGATCAATTGCACAAGTAAGACAATCTTCCTTTACCCTGAGAGAGGCAAACATCTACCGACAGAAGAAAAATGCGCTACTGTCAATAAGAAAAGCTGAACTAAGAATGGAAGAGGGAAAATCCCAACTTCATAGGAAGTAATTATGCAGGTCTGCAATCCTCCAGTGCACCTATCACAGCTTCCCTCCTGAGTCAAATAGAAACCACAGGAGGATCCAGACTGGGACCACGATGTAGGGAAGGAGTTAATTACTGTATTCCCTTCTCCCCTGCAACAGTCCTGCTCTATAACGGGGAGGGAGGTTGGCTGCTATTTTAACAAAACAGGAACTGGCAAGGGCAAAAAACACCATTCAAGTCATGTCTGCTTTGGCCTTCTCGCCTTCACTGAGGCTACTTTAGAATGTGGGCTTTAAGGATTACATCTATTAAGAGGATAACAGCCCTTCCATTTCATCGCTTAAGTCCTAGGGTCACTTGTGAGAATACACGGGAAAGTTGAGGGTATATGTTTCCCAGGAATAATGACATCAGATTTCCATCCTGCAGTAACATTTGTGGTTATGATTTGGCTTCAGTTATATTTGCCCACACAATTGCCATCCAGAGTGTTATTTCTCCTGATTTGCACTGGCGCAAATCCTACCTGCTTTTTAACTGCTGCCGTTATTTTATATACTTTGTTCTCCTCCTATTCAATCAGTACTGATCAATATTGAACATATTGATCAGAACATATGTTGACTATGTAGACTATGTTCCTCTTATGTTTAGCAGGGGGAGAGTAATTGTCCCTCTTTACCCCAGTGCAGTGTCTTTTCTAGTGGCTGTTGGTAGTGGCGTTCCGCATTTTTTAGATTGTGAGCCCTTTGGGACAGGGAGCCATTTAACTTTATTATTACTATTTGCCTGTAAACCGCTTTGTGAACTTTGTGTGGATAAGCGGTATATAAATACCTCCTGATTGATTGATTGATTGATTGATTGATTGATTGATTGATTGATTGACTGACTGACTGACTGGCTGATTGATGGATGGATGGATGGATGGATGGATGGTTGGAAGCTGAAAACAGATGACTATTTCCCGCATCATCATGGCTTAAAACCTCCCTGAACCACATGAGGGAGCTGATCTCCACTGGAGAGAAAGGTGTTACCATGTTCCTACAGAAGTGTGAAAGTGGGCCATGCATCACCGCCATGGCTCACTGAGTGGCCAGAGATGGCAGGTGAGATGCTTCCTCTTCCCTGGGATTAGAGCTACCACTTGGAAAAATGTTAAGCAGAGACCACACAACATGTGGCCATCTGCCTTCCACATAGACCAGGTACTTCCTTTGACCATGTTGTGAAGGGGGGAGGCAAAGTTGGTTCAGGTGTGTAACTAATGAAAGTGTAGTCTGGTGCAGAGGGCAAAATGTTGCCCCGGAAGTGATATCACAACAAGAAGAGACGTCACAGTT
This sequence comes from Lerista edwardsae, assembly GCA_029204185.1. Classification (NCBI taxonomy): domain Eukaryota; kingdom Metazoa; phylum Chordata; class Lepidosauria; order Squamata; family Scincidae; genus Lerista; species Lerista edwardsae. The sequence goes on along the minus strand of JAJKFI010000016.1, from coordinate 5,793,736 downwards.
GTATTTGTGATTTCTTGGGGGGGAGGGGGGTTAGCCATAACTTTTGATAAATATATTATGCTCCAGTTTGTTTCACTGCATTCTGCATTAAATTACCTTTCCAATGATAACATGATAGTATTATTCATACAGACCAAATTTTTCACAATTTTGGCCACTAGTGTCAAGCTCAACTTGTTGCTCCCCTAAGCTTGTTGCCCTGAGCAATTGCACCCCCCTGCACTTCTTTAGCTACACGCCTCCCTCCTGGCATCTGATGCTGGCATCTGATTACCTGGTGATGTGCCAGCCTCTGTTCCTCCAGCTCCCTAGATTGGAAAAGGAAGAAGAGGATAGAGTGGAAAAGGAAGCGTAGAGAAAATGAGAGTAGTGGACTAGACTGTCTCCCGCACACTTCCTCATGTTGAATTCCTCTCTCCCAACCAGAAAAGAGGAGGAGGAGGAGGAGAGGGAACTAGCCAGAGGTGGATGCTTCCAACAATCTGCTGCCTGAAGAGACAGCCTTCTAAATGGGGCAGCCCAATATTTACCACTGCATCAGCATTAATTAATAGCACTGACCACCTGCCCCAGTGAGGAACATGCAAACCCTCTTCGCATTGGTAGGAGCAGACCCCACGGAAAACCTCTATTGCATCCATTCAAACACATCTTGCCATGTCCTAAAGGCTACCACCTAGCTGGGACCAATCTCAGTTTTAGACCATTGTGAAACTTTTCAACCTGCACAAACGAGCACTAGCCAACCTTTTTTCCCCAGGAAATGGCTAATGGAGTGGCCCAAACGTAGTGCTCAACTTGCGTTGCAACACCCTTCCTATTGTAAAGTCTAGTTTAATGTAATTAGACATATAGCCTAGAGATCATATCGAAAATAAACTAAATACTCTGGGGGGGGGATCCATTTTGCGTGACACACGGGAGCGCCCCCCAGACTCCAGCACGCGGATCGCCTTCTGAATCCAGAAGTTCGTCCTTTCTGCCGGGGAATGACCTGTCCCTTAAGGGACTTCGCCGTTTTCATTGATATGATGCTCTCAGCCCCGTTCGCTGCGCCGCAATGTCTCCCAACGACCAGCACGCACACGCGCGCGCGCACCGATCCCGCCGACTCCCAGGAGCCAAACGTGCTGGAGCTCTACGCGAGCGAGCGAGATGCTCCCAACGCACGCCGAGCCAAGGGGCGGCGGACTCGGCGGGTCCGGGACCCAGTCCTCTCACCTCCCTGGCCGCGTCTGGGAAAGCCGTCAGTACAGTCACTCCCACAGACACCCCCAAATTCCCCTGCCTGCAGGAACGCATTTTGGCTCCGCTATCCGAAGCCCCCAGTTTGGGGGTAGGTGTGATGCGGCTGCCTTCCCGAGCCCTCCCCGACCGGCGTGCGAGAAGAGCCCCGGGCTGGAGGCGTGAGCCCTTCAGCGGGGGGCCGCGGAGCTCCCGTGAAACAAAGGCATCGCGCCCGCTGTCTTCCTTCGCGCCCGCCAGCAGGTAAAGCGAGCCTTACCTGATGAGATTCTGCAAGCCCTGTTTGCTGGAATTCCGTCTCAAGATCGCGCTGGTCATGGTGGGCAAAACTGAACCCGGGGCAGGCGCCGAACTCCCGCCTGCCGAGCCTCCTCTGGCTTCCCCCTTCGCCCTCCCTGACGAATAATCTCGTTAGTTGGAGCAGCCTCCCTCTCTCTCTCGCCCTCTCTCACTCTTTCTTTCCCTGTTCAGGAAGTTCTGCAGCTGGTTTCCTTTTGTTGCCCTAAGCCCCGATGCCCCCCCCCCCACCCCCTTCTCGCTTCCACCTCAGCGTCCTCCTTCCCAGCCTAGTTAAGTAGAAATGTCAGGGAAACAAATTCTTCAGAGAGTGAGCAACGGAGGGTCCCTCCCTGCTCCCATCTGATTGCGAATGAGCTCAGGGTGAAGTTGAAACCGTCTTCTCTGCCCGGGGTTTTCTTTCTTATGATTTCCATCTGTTTCCCCTCCCACTCCTCTCACCTCCTCTTCCCATTAGCCTTTCATTCCCTTTCTTATCCATTTCACATTCAAGACTGGATTTCTCTGTGACAGGACAATAAGGGAAACTACAAGTCTGTCAGTGAGGAATATAAAGCCAGGTTACAGGCACTTACTGTTAGTAATATAATAACCAAGCAAGTACTGTAGTTGGGGATGATTCAATGCCACTGTGAAGGCACAACCCTGGTGAAATCGCATCTTGCTGTATTAAACATCAGTGGAACTTTGGGCAAATTTGCATTCAACAAAGAATGATTGCAGCCAGGGCCATATTAACCAATGCCGGGCCCCTGGGCTTTCAAATATTTGGGGCCCCCTCCAAAACTCTTCAGGAAAGCTTCTGCCACACTCAGAGGCGTTTCTACAGGGATGGCAAAGCTCTAGGTTTTGCAAGGAGCCTTACCCTGTCGTGTGAATCCCTCCTCTCCCTTGCTGCTGTAGCCAGTAAGCAACGCCAAGATGTTGCTGTTCCCTGTGAGGATTGGCTAGAACAGTGCAGGAGAGGAGTGATTTCTACTGCAAGGTAAGGCTTCTTGCAAAACTTAGAGCTTTGCCATCCCTGTAGAAACGCCACTAGCCACACTAAATGGAAGCCCCTGGTGGATGGGCAGGCGGGCGGGCATGGTCTCCTCCCCCTTTATAAATAAGGCCTCTGCAGCTCAGCTAGTGCATCACTTTCCCCCATCTATTGCCTTGTCACAAAACACGCACATACACACAAACATATAAACCCTCCTTTGCAGCCAACCCCCAACCTTAGGCAATCCTGGCTGGCACAGAGGAAGACAAGTGTGGGCACTCCAAGGCCGGTGCTCTGCGTGTAGCGTCAACGCTACCATGTAGCATTGACACTACAGGGTGCCCTCAGAGTACAATCCTAGCCTGCACTGTATCCAGCACAAGGTGGGAGGCTGCTGGAGCCTCCACAGGGCAAGGGCATATTCGTCCCCTTGCCCCTGGGTAAGCTTATTATATGGGGCTCCTCCGATCTGCACCTGTTGTTTAGCAGGCTTAAGTCTGATGAGCTGCAGTGGCCTGAATTAGTGCTGCATGGCCTGGGGATAGGGGTTTGGATGCTGCCTAATGGGTACATCCAGACTGCTCCCCGCTCCCCAGGCACCCCGCTCGCAGGGACGCCCTCCCCCTGCCCTGTTCCGCCATCCCTCCCGCCTTCTCCCCGCCCAGAAATGGCCCCGCGCTGGCCAAACCTGGCTGGCATGGGACCGACTTACTTGTTGGTCACTGTGGTGGTGCTGGGTACCACAGGTGCCTGCGTTGGCCCAGTGCCCGTTGCACGGGTGCGCATATGCTTTATGGCACGTGCGTGACATGGCAGGGCCGATGCAAGTGGCTTGCGTCAGCCCAAGGCGGGGGGTTAGGATTGCTCTGCCCATATCTGTTTGGAAGGCACCTCCATGTAGCTAGACTGAGTGTGATGACATTTGGGGTAGTGTTGAATGTCCATGTAGTGCGCACATGATGGGCAGCCATTACTCAGCATGACTAACCAGTGCATTCAATCAAAAATCCAACTGTCAATGAGCAAAAACGAAAACAGGCAAGTTACCTTCATTTATAAAATGGGATGATTTGCTGGGGGCTGTTGATTTCCCCACCACCACTTCTGCAGCAATGCAGAGCTTGCTGTTCCTCTTCTTTCCCATCTGGGGCTGGGGCTCAATGGCAGGCAAGGTCCCTTACTTTTTGGTTTGCATCCATTGCAAATTAATATATGTAAACGTAGAAGTGATGGTCAGATGCTTCTGAAACTTTTAATGCTTAAAATCAGCCAAGAGCTTGTTCACATGTCAGTGCATGATGCTGCATCATTTCTATTGTTCTGTTATTTCCTAATCACAATGAAGCGTGGAACATCACAATCCACAGGTGAGGATCACTGCATTCATGCCCTGCTTACAAGAAAGCATTTGTTTGCCATTGTTGGAAACCATGTACCTTCTTAGTACAGAGAAACTTTACTGTGGAAGGTGCCCCTAAGAATGGAAAAATACTGTACATTTCCCATGTTCTTCACTGCCTGAAGCAGTGTTTCTGAAACTGTTTTGACCATGACCCTAAACACAGTTCTTCTCTCAATCTGGTGATTCAAAAGGTTCGTGTTAATAACAACAGGGAATCCTGAGGAATATCCAGACAACCCTCATTTTGTGTTGCAACTACTGGTTTGGGAACCACTGGTCTAAAGCAGGGAAACCCAATCAGACAAAGTCTTAGCAAAGCACCTGCTACGATCCACTCCAATGGAGATAGGACCAGACCAACAAAACAGGAGCATCAAACTGAGAAGAGTCCTGGTGAACCTGCAAATAATAAAATGAAGAGTGGAAAGAGGGCTGCCTTTAAAAAGAAAAGAAAAGGCAAGCTCATTGTCTTCCATAGGGGAAAAAAAACCCTTTAGCAAGATGGTATTTCCTGAGCCTTCAAACTATAGATTGACTTCAGTGAAAAAGTGTTAAGTCCTGTGTCTAGGCAGTTAGGATATTTCATGAAATGCACTGAGTTATCAAAGGGCTCCAGACTTTTAGAACATTTTGCTGTCATTCCTTCTCCCTGTTCACCACCAGGAACTGTGGTTCTGTGAAAATGGGCTATGACCGTGGTTCTCAAACCGCTTAGCACCGGGACTCCCTTTTTAGAATGACAATCTGTCTGGGACCCACCAGAAATGATGTCATGGCTGGAAGTGCTAAGATGCCAGAGCCTGCTGCTTTCCTGAAAATGCAGCAATAAGTTGGGTTATTTCTCAGCCATTATCCAATAGCAAAGGGAATCAGAAAGGGGAAAAAAAAGCCTATTTACAATCTTGACACTAGCAAAAGAACCACACAGCCTTTCCAGCATCCCATCTTCCCATATTTTCAGTATGGCTGCTCTAAGTGCTTCGTGACCTACTTTAAATTGGCTCACGACCCTCTGGTGGGTCCCAACTGAGAGCGCAATCCTAAACTGGAGTTAGGCCATCATAAGGTAAACCAGCAAAGTTTGGCCAGCACAAGGGCCACCATAAAGCGTGTTTGGACTACTCTTGGAGTCAGGGAGGAGGGCGTGCATCTGACTGAGAGAGTGATCCAAATATACTTTACGGTGTCCCTTGTGCTGGCCAAACTTTGCTGGCTTAGTTTAAGCCAGCCTAACTCATTTTAGGATTGTGTCCTCAGTCAGTTTCCAAGCACAGTCAGTTGGTCTGTTGGTGCTTACCTTAAAAGCCCTAGATGGTTTAGGACTAGGGTACCCGAAGGACTGCCTATTTCCTATCAATCTGCTCATGCACTGAGATAATCTTTGAAGGCCCTGCTTTGGGTGCCACCTGCCCTGAGGTGGGTGACAGCTAGGGAGAAGGCCTTCTCAGGTGTGCCCTTTGTTTATGGGGCAGTCTCCCCAGGGAGGTTTACCAGGCACCTCCACTAAAGTCCTTAGGGAGCCAGGCAAAGGTGTTTTTCTTTTCCCAGGCTTTTTCACTTGAAACCTGTTCAACCTTTTTTTATTGATGATATTGTTTGTTGTTTATCATTTATTGTTTTATATCTCCCTTTACTTTTAATGTGAACTACCCTGGAAATATGTATTGGAAGGTGGTGTATAAATGCATCACATAAATAATCCAGATTGCCCGACAATGTTACTACATTTAAATGCACCAAATAAATAATTTTGTCAGGCTGTCTGTCTATGTAACTAAATGTCTATGCAGAGAGCGCACAGATAAATAACCACAATTCCCCCATCTCATTGGCTTCAGAGAAGTGACTCTGTATTTAGCAATGTCAAGGCTTGAGCCAGAGAGCCCACGGCATCACCAGCAGCAAATTGAGCTAAATGAAATTCTGGTCTGGCGGTCGCCATGCTCTTATTATAGCTTGGTATGCTGCATACCAATCCATAGCAAACTGAGGAGGGGCAGAGAGGAATGTGAAAAGTTGACGTTGAAGGCAAGGGGAAGGTTGGAAACGTAAGTTGTGATATAGAGAACAAAGTGATCAGAAGACCATTCAACTCAATTGTCATGGTTGCATAGACCCTACATTATTATTATTATTTTTGTAAACCATTTTGATTACCCTTTTGAACAAGGGCAGGGTATATAAATTTTGGTAAATAAAAACAGGTTATCATGAGTTGTACTGATGGAGTGGGAGGTGAGGAGGCTGAATGCTGAAGTTGCAGGTTCATGTGGACTGCACAGGCTGGAAGTGCTCTAGAAGTACTATCTGGCTCCCCACATAAGCAAAGCATGGATGTGTTCTTCAGACGGGCTGCCTTTCTCCGTGTCCCACTGTCTGAACACCCCAATTCTGTCCCATATTCCAAGGTAATACCCAAATGCATGCTTGAATGCATGCATGCTTGCTTGCTTGCTAACAGATGGATTTCCGAAGCTAATAGGATCCTAAGCTTAGGATCAAGGAGAGGTCAATAAGATTAGCTGTGCTGTCTGTATGGGAAGGAGGAGAGGAGCTGAAGTGAAAGCGGGTGAAGAGGAAGAGAAAAATGTTGTGGAATTAATGAAGACAGACTCAGGTGAAGCCATGCTGCACTCAATGGAGTCATTTTGGTCGAAAAATTGGTAACAGTTGCTCCATTCAGGGCAGCAATGATTGGTTTCCCCCTTCTCTGATGATTTGCATTCCCTACTTATGTGCCCCAGGTGAAACAAAGCACCTCTCTGCATACTTTTCCTTATCCATACTGTATCCTTTCAGAGAAAGAGAAGCAATGCAAAATATAATGATTTGATATTGGCCTCTTGATCCCAAGCAGGGTTACTTACATTCACATTTGCACAGCAGTTGCTTCCTCCAGCAGTAAGTAGGGCAGCAAAATACTTCACGGTGGAAGTGTTAGAGGAAGCTACTGCTGCATGGGAGGGAGGGAGAAAGAGACCTGCTCTGCCCTCGAGCCACTGTGTGTCCCGATCACCAGAAGAAAGCAGACCTAGTCATGATTTTGAGAAGTGTGGCAAAGGAAGTCCAGGCTTCCTGTTGGCACCCAGGAAGGTGCTGAGGAACTGGAGGAATTGGAGGCACTGGGGAACTGGAACTTGTCAGAACTGACCCACTCTGCTGATGCCTGTCCTTACTATAAGGCAGTGGTTCTCAAACCTTCTAGCATCAGGACCCACTTTTTAGAACAGCAATCTGCCCGAGACCCACCAGAAGTGATGTCATGGCTGGAAGTGCAGTTGTTGTGATACGAGGACTGCTGCTTTCCTGAGATTTTAATAATAAATTGGGTTATATCTCAGCCATTTTCCAATAGCAAAATGAATCAGAAAGAAACAAAAAGCCTATTTACAAACTTGAAGCAAATTAACCACATAGGCCTCCCCTTTTCCAGCATCCCATCTTCCCATATTTTCAATGACGCTGCACTATGTTCTATGCGACCCACCTGAAATTGGCTCGCGACCCACATTTTGGGAAACACTGCTCTAAGGCAAACCACAGATTCTTCTCTCTGCCCCATCCCACCCTCAGGGGTGACTTCCGGGATTGCCCAGGGTTAGCACTAGCCAAGGAGAGCATGACTAGGAGAACGCATGCTCATCATCAGAGGACTCACCTTGCTGGGCTGACCCCTCAATACTAGCAGTAGCACTCAATGTGTCATTAGGAGGTGGATGGAGGTGGAAGCAGAGCAGATTTTTGCCCCGGGGCCCCAGCAACATGGCACCAACACTGCCCACCCTCATCTTTGCTGCTGAGAGAAGACACCCCACCCCCAAGGGGAGTAGCAAAAGAAGTGCAGGGGAGTGCAATTGCACTGGGCAACACGATTTAGGGGGGCAACAAGCTGAGCTTGACACTAGTGGCCAAAATTGTGAAAACCTTGGTATATATGACTAATTCCATCATATTATACATCATTGGAAAGATAATTTAATGCAGAACGCAACAAAGCAAACCAGAGTGTAATAGCTTTACTCTGTCAAAAGGTATGGCCAAAAAACACCCCCAGAGAACACAAAAATGTAACTGTGATGCCACACTTCCAGTTCCTGTTATGACATCACTTCCAGGGCAACATTTTGCCCGCTGCACTGGGCTACACTTTCATTAACTACGCCCCTGCCCACCACCTTCTCCCTGGGTCCAAGACAAACTACAGTGACAGATTTACTGGGGGAGGGAGGTAAATTGCAGGTTTCCCCAAGTAAAGTAGCTCCTGAAATATGGTCAGTTGCTACAGGAAATTCCCCTAGTATTTTACTGTAAGACAGACAGATAACTGAAGCAGGGGCACTTCACACAGTAAATCCTGCATTGTAACTACAGCTAGAGAAGATCACTACACAGGGAGCCAGGCCATCAGCTCAGACCTGCAGAAGTGGAAGAGTTTAAAGGTGGGAGAAAAAACTTCCAAGGGAGGAAATGAATCAGCCTTTGTGGTGGGAGGGAGAGACAGAGTCCCAGAGAGGGAAAAGCACACTCATCTTCATCAATTACACAATCCGTTTGCTATGTAGTGCTGGTTGCAAAATCATCAGAATAGAAAGCTAAAACATGTTTGGCAAGAAGAGCCAATGACTCTAACAAAAATCTGTGCTGGCTAGGCACTCGCCTACTGGGGCCCAATACAGACCAATGCAATATGTCAGTGGGACTCCTAGGAATAACTTAGGGGTTACATATCTGTCACCTTTCAGGAAAATAAACTCGCAGATCCCAAAATGGAAGCTTCTTCAGATCAAAGGGAGGAGGGACTGCCCAGGAAAAACGTATTTCTTTATGTAGGGCTGCTGAGGTGTATAAGACCCCAAGTTCTGCAGAAAACCTTGATTGAAAACCCCTGCTAATCGGGCAAGAGGCACCTTTTCAAGTGGTGCTCCTCGTATATTTTGCAGGGGGGAGAGCAATTGTCCCTCGTCACCCTTGCACAGAGTCTTTTCTAGTGGCTGTTGCTGGGGGTGGTCTGCATTTTTTTAGATTGTGAGCCCCTTTTGGGACAGGGAGCCATTTCACTTCATTATTATTACCATTTGCCTGTAAACCGCTTTGTGAACTTTGTGTTGAAAAGTGGTATATAAATACTGTTGACTGATTGTTGACTGATTCTGCCTTCTCTCTGGATGTACCCACAATCAATGGCGATACTACCATTATGTCGGGGCGGGGGGGGGGGGAGTCCCGCCCCAGGGGCCAATTTGGTGGAGTGGGGCAGGTTGCATGGAGGTGGTTTGCCTCTCGCAGAGGCAAATAGTGTTTGGCCTGCCTGCTCACCCCAAGCTCGGATGGCTTCAAAATGGAGTGTGGCATGAGGGCATGGGGGCAGCACAGGGGGTGGGGAAGAGGCACTGGGGGCATGGTTCTGGGCCCTGGCCCCAGGGTGGAGAATCAGCCAGGTCCGCAACTGCTGACAATTGCTTTATGGACCTTTAACCCATTCCTTTTTTACTCAGAATCTGGTAGCGGCTGGCACTCATGTGGTGTTCTTATGTGATAAGGAATAAACGGTGTTAAACAACACTTCATATTATGACTTGCCCAAAAAAATCTGCCACATGGATGATGTTTGCAATGGTCTGCATGTGAGGGCTGCATCACGCAGGTTGATTCTCAGAATGGTTTACAAGCGATTAAGTTCTTTCAACACCAGGGCATGATTATTAACAGACTGAGAGCACAATCCTAAACTGGAGTTAGACCAGCATAAACTAAGCCAGCAAAGTTTGGCCAGCACAAGGGCCACCATAAAGCGTGTTTGGACTACTCTCAGAGTCAGGCAGGATGGCTCACGTCTGTGTGCTGCTGGCCTCTCTGACTCCAAGAGTGATCCAAACATACTTTACGGTGTCCCTTGTGCCAGCCAAACTTTGCTGGCTTAGTTTATGCCGGCCTAACTCAGTTTAGGATTGCACCCTGAGAGTTCTATCCTGCATTCATGATTGCAAGAAGGGTAGTTATTCTAGAGTCCTGAATCCAGAATAGAAATGTGTATGTGTCATCTTTGTGCATGCCATGACTGTGGTTATCTTGACAGATCACCTAAACAGAGCTATTAAATGACTCTGGGGGAAAGAGGGAATTTTAAACTTGTACTAGTGAAACAATGGCCTAAGAAATCTGCTTTTGTATACATGGGTAAACTTCATGGCAGGTCCTCTGTAATCACTGTCTTGAATTATAGGACTCAGCTGGGTGTTTTAACATAGTTCTAAGTCATATTAATTCAAGAATGTGTAACATGTTTATCAAAAGAAGTCATGCGAGCCCCAGCTTTAGAAAAGAATCTTTCTCTTCCCCCTCTTTTAATCTCTATTCTTTCTAAATGTGGGCATGTTACAAATCCTCTTGTGCTTTTAATTTAAAAAGTGTCTTGTGTGATCCTTAAAGAACTTGCTCCACCACTAATGCAAGGCCAGCATACTGCTCTGCAGAGTTTTAAGATTTGGGGCCCGATCCTGAGGCCTTTATCGCTGGCATGTGCACCGCCATCTAAAAAGGGTGTGTATGTGCTGTAAAGCACGTCCGCGACACTGTATCACTCACGCTGGGGCAACGGTAAGTTAGCGCCTGATACCCAACACGAGCAGATGGAACTGCCAGTGCTCCAGCAGCACCAGCCGCCAGTAAGCCCATTTGGGAGAAACTGGGCGGGGAAGGGGCTGACCTGCAAGGGGGTGGGACCTGGCGGTGGCTTCCACCACGGGATCCAACACACCGCTCAAACCAGCCAGCCCAACACAGGGCTGTTCGATTCGTGGCCAGCAAAATAGCTGGCGGTGAGTCAAGGAGCCCAACTGCAGGCGGCGCAGCTTTCCCCGGGGCAAGAGGACAAACATCCCCTTCCCCGGAGGAACCTCCGTTGGCTGCCTGGCTGCCACTGGATGCAACGGTAGCTGTTTGGCTACCGCTGCGCCTGCAGTGGCCAGGCAGCTCAGGATTGGGCTGTTGACAGAGTGACGAGTCGTCCTCTTTTTCCAGGACATGTCCTACACTTCAACCTTCATTTCAAATGTCCTACACTTCAAGGCAGACTGGGAGTGCCAGTATCAGGAGAGGCTGCCTGCATCACTTTCTTGTGTGCTTGACTTTTGTTCCTTCATTAGTTGGGTTGCATTAAAGGAGAACGAGACACCCCAACGAAAATATATGCCAGAGTCCTTAGCCTTTATTGTGTAAAGGCCTACATTGTTCGTGAATGTCCTCCATTTTGGGGTGCTGTGTCCTCTCCTCTGTGGTTGTGACATCTGGTCACCCTGATCACCAGCAAGTTGCTGAAGTTGTAAAGAGGGAGCCTGCAACAAGGCCAGCCAGCGACTGAACCAGGATTTCTGAATCTCAACCCAGAATTACCCTTAGTTCTGGGATCTGCTGGGTTTCTGTTTACAAATGCCTTCAGGATGGGCCTTTTCAGGTCCACTTTTAAACTACCCTGTTCTTACTAATATTTAACTTTTTGCGTTTTTTCATACTAGTTGATCTCTATCCTTTTTCAAGGGCATTTTCCCTTTTGTTTAATTTGCTAATCAGCTCTGCTGTTTGTTTGGCCTCTGACTAGAAAGTAGTTACCACATATGGAGAGAGTAAACGCCAAACAAAGTATAAGCAAGCTCCCTGTCCTCAGCACAACCAGTCTTGTAGCTGGAGTCTGTCAAAAACTCTGCCTGTTCATCTGGTAGACACAGAGAACAAAGGGGGGGGGGAGGCATGTCTACTTCCTTTACTTTCCATTTATTTAGCACCATCAGTGTACATGGTACTTAGCACACTAACACAAGCCAAACAAGACAAGCTTCGGTCTTAAGGAACTACACATCAGCCACTAACGTGTGAATGGTTCTCTAATTGGTAATAGTCTCCACACAGAGAATATTAAAGCACGCATTGGTCCCCTTATTTGTGTTCAGACTTTTCACCCTGTTGTATCAGTAATTCTTTGTGCCATTCCAGATTCCTGTTCACCCGAAAATTCCTGAGCCTGTTAACTCTATAATCTGTAGATAAGCATCAGCTGATAAGATGCTATCCTCATGATTTAACACAGCACTATCCATCTGCACTTGCAACATTTCATGTGCCTACCTTTTTTTTTTTCCATTTCTAGATTGCAACCTAAAGACTTCCTCTTTAATTTTGCTGCTGAATCAGATGGTGAGGTACTTATGGGTTCTCTGGTCTTATTCTCCCCCTTCTGTCGTTTACCCCTCTCCTCCACTGGCCTTCAGAAGCAGGAGTCTTATGTGTGCTGCACAGCAGGCAGGCAAAGCCCAGACAGCAGGACCTGGAAAAAGGAGCCTCTGTTTCAAAGATATTCGGAGGTTCAGTAGAATCGTTGACATGTTTGCACACTGTGTTGAATAGGACTGACTTCCAGCTAAATCTGCATAGAATTGTAGCCCTCGTGTAACATGAGCTACATACTGATCTCAGGAACTTGGCCTCGATCAGTGATTCTCAAACCACTGGGACCCACTTTTTAGAAAGACAGTCTGTCTGGGACCCACTGGAAATGATGTCATGGCTGGAAGTACCATCATTGTGATGCCAGAGCCTGTTGCTTTCCTGAGAATGCAGCAATAAGTTGCGTTATTTCTCAGCTATTTTCCAATAGCAAAGCGAATCAGAGAAAAATAAGCGTATTTACAGCCTTGACACAAGCAAAAAGAATCAAACAGCCCTCCCCCTTTCTAGCATCTCATCTTCCCATATTTTCAATATGGCTGCTCTGGGTGCTCTGCGATGGGTGGGTCCTGACCCACAGTTTGAGAACTTCTCACCTCGATGTTACTATATGCCCCTAAACAAATTTCCCCGTTGCTTCCTGCTAAGCATGATGCTTCTTTTTGGCTAAAATCCTGTGAAATAAAGTTTCAAATCAGCTTAGCATGTCTATTAATCACTGTACCAGGTCCACGGTTAAGGGTGCAATCTTGACCTGCGCTGGAACAGGCAGGCCTGCTGGTGTGCACGGTATCCAGTGCAGGTTGGAGCCTCCATGGGGCAAAGGCATGTTTGTCCCCTCACCTCGGGGTAGGCACCAGCCGCCCCAATGGGCTTGCTCTGATCTGAAGACCTCTCTGGGTCACTGCTGTTGCTACGTTAAGCCACACGCACACACGCGCGTACACACACACACACACACACACACACACACGAACATAAGAAGAGCCCTGCTGGATCAAGCCAAGAACCCATCTAGTCCAGCTTCCTGTATCTCACCAGGTGCCTCAGGGAGCCCAGGAGGCAACAAGATGCTTGCATCCTGTTGCCACTCCCTTGCACCTGGCATTCTGAAGTAGCCTACTACTACTACTACTACTACTACTACACACACACACACACACACACACAGAGAGGAGGCTTTCTTTGGCAGTGGTGCTAGCAGCAGAACTTCTTGGCCTCTCATTCTTTTTCATTAGCGGTTCAGGTGTCATTTTGGGCCTTTTGATAGTCCTGAGCCCTTAGGCTAGTGGCCCAGTTGGCCAACCCCTGACATTGACCCTGCCTGAGACCTTCAAAACATACGAGGTACCAAGAAGTGCAGTGATATTGGCATAGCTGAAAAGTTCTCTTTTCCTGGCTAGTGAAACCACGTCACCCCATCTTTCTCTTTTGTAATCTATTTTTACCGCAGAAGTGTGGCACAAGCTGGATGTTTGAATTGTATCTTTTTTTTTCATTATGAGACTGTACATTCTGATTGGGATTTGAATCAATGGATATGTCCTGTGCACTAGGCAGCAAAACAAAGATTTGCTAATGATGGGTCTATTGTCCATGGGCAGGATCTCATTTAACGCAATCCCCTTCATTTAACTAGGGCTTTAGGTTAAAGAGCTGAGCGCTTTAAAGATAATCCCCATGAAACTGGAGCGCTAAGAACATAAAGAACCACCCTCATTCATTTAACAGCACCGTCTTGTATATCTTGTTGCAATTCCAGGGTAGGACAGCTTGGCACTGGGACATATCTTCCAAACTGTTATTAACCAAGGGCATAATCCCAGGAACAAATTCATGTAGTCATAGAATCGTAAAGAGAGAAGGTTATCTAACTCATTATTTGGTTTTTAAAAAACCCAATAAGCCTAACAGATTAGTCTCTATATACAAAGTTATTGTATGCCACAAGAAAAGAGCAAAGAACCAGCTCAGTAAACCAGCTGAGCTTGGTTAGTCAATTCGCTGCCAGGAGAAAATGAGAACAGAAGGAATGAGTGAGGTATTGCATACTTGCTATGCCTGGTGCAACAAGTGTTGCAACTGCAAAGGACCAGGGAGCAGTGGCGTAGCTAGCGCACTTGTCACCTGGAGCCCTAACCCGGCAGCTGACACAACTCCTGCAGGAAGTAACAGTAGCCATTTTGGCAACACAGCTCCTATAGGGGCCCGGAGCTCAGGATTGGGCTCAAAGTTGTGCTGTGGAAGGTTGCAATCCTAAACTGAGTTAGGCCGGCATAAACTAAGCCAGCAACGTTTGACCAGCACAAGGGCCACCATTAAGTATGTTCGGACCACTCTCAGAGTCAGAGAGGCCAGCACACAGACAGAGGCAGATCTACAAGGGAGGGCAAAGCTCTAAGTGTTGCAAGAAGCCTTACCCTGTCATGTAAATCCCTCCTCTCCCTTGCTGCTGTAGCCAGTAAGCAACGCCAAGATGTTGCTTTTCCCTGTGAGGATTGGCTAAAACGGTGCAGGAAAGAAGTGATTTCTACTGCAAGGTAAGGCTTCTTGCAAAATTTAGAGCTTTGCCCTCCCTTAGATCTTCCTCTGCACACAGATGAGCCAAGAGTGTTCCAAGACACGCTTTATGAAGGCCCTTGTGCTGGCCAAACTGGGCTGGCTTAGCTTATGCCGGCCTAACTCAGGATTGCGCTCTTAGTCCCCAGAGATAAAAAGGTCATCATCATCATCATCATCATCATCATCATACAATATTTATATACCAGTTTTCAACACAAAGTTCACAAAGCGGTTTACAGGCAAATAATAAAGTTAAATGGCTCCCTGTCCCAAAAGGGCTCACAATCTAAAAAATGCAGAACACCACCAGCAACAGCCATTAGAAAGACACTGCGCAGGGATGAAGAGGTATTCTCTCCCCCTGCAAAATATAAGAGGAACACCACTTGAAAAGGTGCCTCCCCCCGGTCACAAGTTATGTATAGTGATACCTTTCAGAGTTTGCCTGGGTGGAAGTGGCTGTCTTCCCAGGCACTGCTCCAGTGCTGAGTTCCACCTGCCACAAGTTTGCCTGCCGCAGAATGTCTTGTGCTCAACAGCTGTGGTAGGTCCAGTTTGGAAGAAAGCCTCAAGAATGCAAACAGAAAGCGAGGGAAGAAGAGAACCATAGGAACAAGTTTATTTGAAATAGAAACCACTTTTGGGGTTCCATAGGCTTGCTGGTGTGGCGACGTCTAAAATGTAAAAAATTATTTCAGAGCTCTTGTAAGTCAAGTTATCGCAAATGACTTTGGTTTGGGTCTGTGACAAACTGTAAAGAAAAATGCATATTTGTGACCATTGTCCAGGCAGTCAGGAAACCTCACTGTAAATATTTTCACAGCAAGTCTGAACAGTTTTGTGGTGCCTGGGTGATCCAAATCAGTTTGTTCCCTATAGAACAAAAGGCATGAGAGGGGAAAGGAGTGGAGAATTTTGATTTTAGGACATATATTTCACACCCTGCAGACACTTCCTTCCTCTTTCAGCTACTTCTTTTTTTGCATTCTTTTACCTGCCACCCTAACCACAAGCCAACGAAACCATCCGTCTTTGGAACTCTGGTGTGAATTCCTGGTGTTCAGAGGTCAAACTCTCTAACTTTCTAACTTATGAAGCAACACGGGACATGTTGAATATCTGACAGGTTCTTATTAATTGCAGGAGAGAAAAAGCCCTCTCAAGACAGGATGTTGGTTTCTGAGAATGGATGGTGAGAGGAAAAACAATTTTAAATGACCCCCAAAAGAGTGAGAAATGAGGCCCAAACAGCATTGAATTGAAAGGAATATTTTTTTCCACTTAAGGCAACCATCATATCCACTTTCATCAGGCAGCCAGTGTGAAAATGCCGGGTCAAAATGCCCAGAAGTGAGGGAGCCAAGCAAGCCTCCAGGGTAGAGAGTCATTGGTGTTCTTACTGGGGGTGGGGAGGTATACTAAGTGTTGCAGGAGCCTGAGCTCCTGTGTAACACAGGCCCTCCCCCTCGCCTCCAGAGTCGCACATGCAGTGAAAAAGACAGGGGAAACTTCCATCCATTTTTGACAGGCTTTGGCTATTCCAGCTGAACAAAAGGGTGCTTGAAATCTGATAAAGATTATCTAAGCCACATAAAGTGATCTTGTCAACACGATCTCAAGCAGACAAGAAGAATACGGGAGAAAGGAGAGCACTGTTTTCTTGTTAAAAAGAAGAAATTGCTTGTTAGCAGATACAGCAAAGCAGCGTAAAATAGTGTTTTCTGAAACGAAGGTTCTCCCTTCCAAGAGAACCTGGAGCCGAGGTTGTGGAGGGTTTGTCAGCAAGCTGTAATTTTTCCACAGAGCTCCAGAGCATCCACCACATTTTCTGATAATAATGGAAACTCCATCTGTGGGACAAGGGCTGCCTCTCCTCTCCCTCCCCCCTAAGCATGCAGAAAGGAAATATAATATTTTCCATACTGCCTAGAGTGCGACTGATAAAAGGAATTGGTGAACTGGGTGTTCAGCTGCAGGAAAACTCATTGCCAGATTGTGGATCACAGCACAATTTGGGTGGATCAAAATCCCAAAGTGAACCTCCAGACCACATTTAAAGGGCCATCATCAACCTAGTTGTAATCTATATCTATATATATAAAGAAGAGCGTATGTATGTATGTGTGTATGTATGTGTGTGTGTGTGTATGTTTGTTCCACATAGGCTCCGCAACGCCTGGACCGATTCGCGCCAAACTCGGCACGCGGGTGCCTTGGCCCCCCGAAACCATCGCTGCGCGGTTTTGGAACGGATCGCGCCCCCACGGGCGCGGGTACAAGCGAATTTGTGGTTCTCTATGGCTGGCTATGGGCTGAACCGAACATTCCGAGGCTCTGGTGATGTCATGATGAGATGCAAATGACATGCAAATGACATGCGGAATCTTCAGGCAGCAACTGAACTCTTGACAGTTGAAGACAAACAGCAGCAAACAGGTTTCACGCAGGCAAACCGATACAATGTGTTCTGTGGACATGTGGGCGGTCCCTGCTTGGCAGTGGACAGTTGGCACAAGGTGCTGTGGCTGTTGAAAGTTTACTTTCTCTCTGAAAGTTTACTTTCACTGTGTAATGTCAGGCAATTGGGCAGGTGCAACCAAAGGCTACAAAGATGAAACAACAGCGTACACAGGACACACCTGAGGGGGGGGGAAAAACTTGCAACGCTACGTCACAGAGTTGCTACATCTAGAGCAACAGAAACAGTACAGCAGCGTGACAAGACTCCACGATAAGAGAGACAGAGCTGCTACATCTAGAGCAACACAAACAGTACAGCAGCGTCACAAACAACTACAGGATATGAAACAGAGGGCTACTACACCTACAGCAACAGATACAGTACAGCAGCAGGGATGGGACATATAAACACCCGGGCACACATGTGAGTGGGGGTGGGGTCAGGGATGGGACATATCAACACCCAGGGACACATGTGAGTGGGGGTGGGGTCAGGGATGGGACATATCAACACCCGGGCACACATGTGAGTGGGGGTGGGGTCAGGGATGGGACATATCAACACCGGGGCACCCATGTGAGTGGGGGTGGGGTCAGGGATGGGACATATCAACACCCGGG
>JAJKFI010000016.1:5738667-5775937 GCA_029204185.1 Lerista edwardsae | reverse complement strand
GTCAGGGATGGGACATATCAACACCCGGGCACACATGTGAGTGGGGGGTCAGGGATGGGACATATCAACACCCAGGCACACATGTGAATGGGGGGGAGCTCAGGGATGGGACAGATAAACACCGGGGCACACATGTGAGTGGGGGTGGGGTCAGGGATGGGACATATAAACACCTGGGCACACATGTGAGGGGGGGCAGGGATGGGACATATAAATGGGCCATCTGTATGCCTGGTGAGTAGCTGGGGGTCGGGGATGGCACCTATAAACACCCGGGCGAAGCCGGGTACATAAAAGCTAGTATATATATATATATAAGGGTGTGTGTGTGTGTGTGTGTGTGTGTGTGTGTGTGTGTGTGTGTGTGTTCCGCATAGGCTCTGCAATGCCTGGACCGATCGACACAAAACTTGGCACGAGCGTGCCTTGCAGCCTGGCGACAAACACTGCGGGGGTCAGGCCCCCCTAGCGCCCCTGGGGGTTGGTGAATGCAGGTGGCCCCACATGAAGACAGCTGAAAATGGCCGAAAACAGCGTCGAGTCCGTACTCTCCAAATGCCATTGGAGTCTGGGTTCACCCCCCCCCCTCAGCATGGGGGGCGAGAAGCGGTGTGAGACACAATGTCCGCCATGCCCTGCTGGAACGCCTGGAGTGACGCGCACCAAACTCGGCACGCGCGTGCCTTGCGGCCTGGCGACAAACACTGCGGGGGGCAGGCCCCCCCCAGCACCCCCAGGAGTGGGGGTACAAAGGGGGCCCTGCATAAATTGGTTGAAAACAGCGGTAATTGGCGTTGAATCTGTAGTTTCTGGGGTTGCCGAGGTGAGCGGCGATGCTCCCGACGCGGTTGGAGTCCGGTTTCAGCCCCCATTGGCGTGGGGGGGGGGCGAGAAGTGGTGCAAAACTCATAAACTCTGAAAGATCATTTTGTAACCCAGGCAATGCTGGGTAACAAAAAGCTAGTACAGTATAAAGAAGATGATATGCACATAAGGATTGTGCACATTGATATGCACATAAGGACAATTGAGTGGTTCCCTTCATTACAGCAACACAGTCAAATCTTTACACGCATTCACAATTTATATAATTGCTTACCACTGACTTATGGAGGAATATGTATGCAAATCATTAGGGACACAGAAAGTGCAAAGACCTAATGACCCCAAAGTGTAAAGTGATACAATTTCCTTCCTTCAGGTAATAATACATTACTTTAGGAATAATACATCATCATGATCCTCTATTAATATTACATCCTCTAGTAATAATTCATCATCATGATCTGAAATGGTATGAAATACGTACATGCAAAGAAGATTTCTTTCTATAAAATCCAGGCCACAATATTCCATCCTGATTTCCCCCATATAAGATAATGCATATTAAGCACCCTTATTATGAAACCAGTAGTTGTGCTTGTGTGGGGGAGCACTGTTGTGGTCAGGGAGAAAACTGCAGCATCCCACTGGCTAGGATCGTGGACCACTATGAGATAAGGAAGTTGGACTAGATGGGCCGTGGCTTGATCCAACTGGGCTTACGTTCTTATGTTAGAGATGCTGCACTCCCACTGGTGCTTGAAACAAACTGCACCTCCCTCCACTCACACTCTACCCATCACCCATCAACTAGTTACTTTTTGCATGCCTAAGAAGGGAGGCTTTGTAATTCTCTCTCCCTCCCCCCCGCCCACCTGTTGCTCTTGCATGTACGGTAGTGTTAGAAACAGCAGAAAGGTTGCAGGGAAGGCAAGCGATATGATTCCTAGGAGAGAGGGCATGGGGAAATTGTTTTTTGGCATTCTTCACCTTTCACTCAAACAGTGCCATTGCAGCATTGCTACATGCATCTAATGAACCAAATTCAGCTTTTGCAGGTGTTTTAATTGGCCTGGAAGGTGGAGCGTGTACCCAGTTGTCCAGCTCCACTTCTTCTTGATTGATGGTGCTTAGATCCATAGGAGCAATTCCCTTTTTGATTCATTCATCTCGGTCATCCTGCTTCTTTCCCTTAGCTGTGTGTGCGCATGTGTGCAGACGTACAAAATTCTGCACGGGGTGGATAAAGTGGATAGAGGGAGGTTCTTTTCCCTTTCTCACAATACAAGGGACATCCACTGAAATTAAATGTTGGGAGAATGAGAACAGATAAAAGAAAATACTTTTTTACCCAGTGGATAATTAATATGTGGAACTCCTTGCCACAGGAGGTGGTGATGGCATATGGCCTAGGTGCCTTTAAAAGGGGACTGGACAGATTTCTGGAGGAAAAGTCCATCACAGGCTACAGGCCGTGATGGGTGGTGCAGCCTCCATACTTTAGAGGTAAGCTACCTCAGAGCTAACGGTGTTCCGTGCACTATGGCGTATAGTCACGCTGGCCACATGACCACAGAAGCTTATCCTCGGACAAACGCCGGCTCTACAGGCTTAGAAACGGAGATGAGCACCGCCCCCTAAGTCAGTCACAATGAGACCATTCGGTTGTGGGGAAACCTTTACTTGTACCTCAGAATGACAGACACAGGGGAGTGGCAACAAGATACAGGTATCTAGTTGTCTTGTGGGCTCCTGAGACATCTAGTGGGCCACTGTGAGATACAGGAAGCTGGACTAGATGGACCTTTGGCCTGATCCACTGGGGCTCTTCTTATGTTCTTATCGGTGTGTGTCTGTATGTGTTTTCCCCATAACAAGTCTAGAATGATGGCCATCATCGTGAGAGCCTTTGCTGTTTTTTGCAGTAGACTGTCCTTAGGCTACTTGACCAAGAAAGCAATCCTAGTCTGGAGTTAGGCGAGCAAAGTTTGACTGGTTCAAGTGCCACCATAAAGCGTATTTGGAGTACCGTCAGGGAGAATGGTGTACGTCTGTGTGCTGGCTTCCCTGACCCTGAGAGTGGTCCAAATATACTTTACTGTATATCTTGTACCTGCCAAACTTTGCTGGTCTAACTATGCCAGCCTAACTCCAGGTTAGGATTGTGCCCCCACTCAGAATCACTCTAGTGTGATGTTAACACACATGAGTGAGAAGAGGTTGGTTGGTGTTTTACGCTGGTCCCAAACTCAGCTGCCTCCACTCTTTTCCTCTGTTTTTGTCCATGCAGGTATGCATACCTCTGGATCCCAAACAGGAATAAAACTCAGTGGCGTTTCTACAGGGATGGCAAAGCTCTAAGTTTTGCAAGAAGCCTTACCTTGCAGTGGAAATCCCTCCTCTCCTGCACCGTTTTAGCCAATCCTCACAGGGAACAGCAACATCTTGGCGTTGCTTACTGGCTACAGCAGCAAGGGAGAGGAGGGATTTACATGACAAGGTAAGGCTTCTTGCAAAACTTAGAGCTTTGCCATGCCTGTAGAAACGCCTCTGATAAAACCGACATATATAAGGTGACAAATTGCAGGACATTCTTTGGCTGTGTTTAACTGCAAAAAATTACGCTATGCTACATACATGGGATGCTGGACCAATCTTCATAGAAAATTTGCCAAGTCCTCTCTCCTCTGGACTGCAGTGAGCACCTTCCTAAGGGCCGTTGGGTTTCCTCCCTAAACACACTTCAGTCCTTAAAGTCCTTTAATTCCTGTATTCCTGTAGGTTTCACAACAAGTTCCTTATCATGTATCAGGGATGTCAAAATTATTTCATACAGTGGACTGAATAGCATTTATGATGCCTGCTGAGAGCTGGAAGAGATGCTATTAAGCAGGAAGTGGTGTCATTATTCAAGTTATGACCAGAAATAAGCACTTTTTACTCATTTAGGAACTCATCAGTTGTAAAAAGAAGAGAAAATTTGGAAATATTGATCATAATTTTCAAGATATGAGAAAGCCCAATTTTCAAGCAGGCTGCCCTTCCAGCACAGCTCAGCAGCTGAGAACAGCTGAGGGTGTCGCTAGGAGAGGTTGAGGGTGGATAAAGAGCTTCTGTGGGCCACATCTGTTTGATACTCCTGCTCTACATACTATAGAAGAACTTCCAGATAATAATAATAATAATAATAATAATAATAATAATAATAATAATAATAATACTTGGATTTATATACCGCCTTTCTTAGGTCACCAGATTTCTCTAATACTATAACTCAAGGCGGTTTACATAGGCAGACTTTATCCAGACACCCGAAAGTTTGTACAATTTTTACAGAAGCGTTCTATCTTTCAAGAACTACACACATACAGATGGATCTTTCTGGATTTAGTCCTTCTTTCTGGCCACCCGTTTGTCTTCTTGCTGGCTGATAAACGGCTTCCCTGCTCCCACCAGAGAAGTGGCTGAACTTCGGCACAACTCCCCCTCACACAAGGCAGCCGAAGCTCAGCTGTTAATCAGTCACAATTAACGAGGTCTGCCGCTCACAGAGACTTCCGGCTGTCCGGAACTGGCGACCTTCAGATCTTCAGCTCTTATTTTCAGGCAAACGGAGGCATTAACCTTCTCGACTAAATCTTCTGCCCACTAAATCTTCTGCCCCCTATAAGATGTCTTATAGACATCTTGCCTCCCTCCCTGCCCCACACTCTGTGCAAGATATCATATGGACCCATACATTCCACCCATGTGACAGACTCATCCTCTTTGTGGCCACAAGAGGTGTATGTGCCGGGCCAGCCTTAAGCCAATGTGGCCACTGTTGTCACCTTGGGCCACGCACTTTGGTAGGCCTCGCACCAGCAGAGCAAGCAGATCGCCTGGTGCAGCAGCTGTGATCTCTATGGGCTGTAGGCCAGTAGGGCGAGCAAAACACCTTTATCGGAGTGCCATGTGCAAAGAGTGACACCTGGAAATAGTTGATGACATGATGTCATGAAACTGGTTTCATGTGGACCTTGTTTTGTATCAGTGGTTGGAAGAGAACTACTCAGGTGCAAATGGCTCAGGTGAGGGTGATTAGTGTCATTGGGATAAAGTTAAAGGCCTCAGGGAACAGAACCCATTGGCTGCTCCCAGGGATGGTTAACCTCATTGTGCACTGTAAGTATAAGGAATGCCGTGATAGCTGGTTATAGCCAGCCAGTGGAAAAACTCTGTAAGTGTTTTTGTTTGTCCTTTTGAGTTCCTCTTAGCTAATTTATAAGCAGAGGGTTTTACTAGGGAGGAGTCTTGTGGGTGAGAGCCCCCTAGCTTGTATTTTACTACTTGAACTTTACACTATAGAGGCTCTGTAATTTTATTTGTAACTTTTAATGTATGCTAATAAAATTGGGTTTCTATTTCTTCTATGTGGTTTTCTTTTGAGAGGGGGTTTGTCCAGAAGCTCCTTTTTGTTGTGTTAAGCCTGGGCTGGTGGCAGTGGCAACTACCGAAGGGGAGGGCAGTTGTTACCCCCCCCCCCATCAAAACATGGTGATGTCACCACAAACTGCTGGGTGGTCCATTTTGGGTGGACCACCCAAAACCAGCATGTCTAATGCCCAACACCAGGTGGTCCATTTTGGGCTGATTGGAGGCAGGGGCAGGTGAGACAGCCCAAGATGAAGCTGCTTTGCTTGGTCCACTGACTTACAGCCCATGGAAAACCCAGCTGCAGCAGCAGGCAACATACTTGCTGTGCTGGTGCGGGGACCCCCAATGCATGGGGCCCAACGTGACAACATTGGTCACATTGGCTGAAGGCCGGCCCTGACCACCAACATTTTCCCGCTGCCGTGTGCGGCCTCACAAGCACTTTTCTTGATGAGTGAGGGCCCTGCAGGGCAGGTGGGGGGCTCCATGGAAATGCCCCACATTGGGCCCTGCCACTCCAAAAACTGGCCCTGTGTATATGTGCCTGCAAGATAAAAGTCCAAATTTGCCCCTTTGTGCCATTGACTGTGGAGCCGAAGTGCTGAGAAACCCTGCAACCAGCTATGGAGAAGTTTTAAGCAAAAGAAAGCAGGAACAAGAAATAGCACTGCCCTCCTTGCCCTGGACTTTGCTGATCTTGGTACCTGGAATGAGGAGGGTGGGGAAGAACAGTGGGCCGTGCGCCTCTAAAAAAAAAACCCTATGTAAAAAGGGTGCAAAATAGTTTTGCCTCTGCCCATGTGAAGGCAAGTGAAGGATGAAAGAACCAGCAGCAGCCACAAAAGTGAAGTACTTTGCTTGCCACACCTTCTGTTCATTGTGCACGTTGGTTCACCTTCTGCCAAGTCCTCACCTCTCTCCTCCAGTTTGTATTTCTGTCATGAGGATTTCACATTTTCAAATCCTGCTGCTGAGAAAATGCTTGTGCACTCATTCCTATGATCTTTTCCGTTAGGAATGTGGTTGCGTGATTTTCACAGGCCTCGATTGACCATTATTTGCGATGTAATTAAAGAGGAGTGTTGGAATTTTTCTTGCCCTGTCCCGACAGGCTTCATTCAGAGAACGTGCTTGGTCCGCTGTGCTAGTTCTTGTGTGAATTATTAATGAGCAAATATTATTAATATATTATAAATTAATAATTGTAAGCCTGTGTTAATTATAATTAGGGATCTAATTAAGGGCTGAAATTAGTGCTGGCTCTCTACTTAGCTCATGATTTCTGATTAAGCATGTTTGGCTTCCTAGCAGTAGAACATGTGCAGAGTGCTAGCGTATTTTACATGCTGCTTTTAAAGAGAGAAATGATGACATTGTGAGCCCCGCTTCTTTTCACAGTCTCACACAGAATGATTTTTCCTTCACTTTTAGTAGCCTTTCGTGAGTGGGAAGAGGGGCCAGGTAAGGGGGTGTTTGTTCACCACTTTGCCCCCTATTTTTCATTGCATCAGCTCTCCAGAGGGTCTCCTGCAATCTTGCCCCTTGTGCAAAAGACAGCTCCAACTATACTACTGAAGCCCGGGATTAAGATGCTCAGGCAACTGCCTTGCACATCTGGTGTGTATTAAGATGGATACACTGACAAAGAAAACACACTCCAATCTATAGTAAGAAAGGGGTTAACCCCTTCATTGCTGAGCTGGAAATGGCATGAAGGAGGGAAACAGCATGCTCTTGTAGGGAGAGGGCTGGACAAGGACTGGCAAAACCAAGGTTCAAGCTCAACCAGCATGGCAAAATGGAAGCAACGTCACGGAACACGGAATCTCGATCATCTCAAACTCCCAAGTATCTCAATTCATTTCAGGCCACAGTTGCTGAAAAGTCCAACCTTAGTGTTTCAACCAGTTGACACATGAGGTCTTCAAATGGCCCTTCCCCCACATGCAAATATTGCATGCCTGTGGGGAAAGAGGGCTTGCCCCACCTCTTCAGTAACACTGGAAGGACATTTGTAGTTAACACCTGTGATAAAACACTCCCTCCCGGAATCTTCAACTGGCTGAGGCTCATGGGCAAGATTTTTCAAACCCACCCACACCTTTCCAGATATTACAGAAGCAGTTGACTTCTGATGAAAATGAGGAGACCTCACCTTTTGGCTAGAAAGAGTGAAGCGTCTTTAAATCATGCAGAAAGTGGTTTTCAAGTGGTGTCCTCTTATATTTAGCAGGGGGAGAGCAATTGTCCCTCTTCACCCCAGCACAGTGTCTTTCTTGTGGCTGTTGCTGGTGGTGTTCTCCATTCTTTTAGATTGTGAGCCCTTTTGGGACAGGGAGCCATTTTATTTCACTTTAATGTTGTTATTTGCCTGTAAACCGCTTTGTGAACTTTGTGTTGAAAAGCGGTATATAAATACTAGTGATTGATTGATAAAGCTGTCTGGATGGAGTGGCAAACTTTCACCGTGCATGTTGTTTCAGCAAAGCTAATTTGAGCAACCACTTCAGGCGTCACAATAATCACCCTGACTGTTCCTTTAATTCTGGTGCCATTCTCTGTTGACACAGCAGGGTACTACAATGAGATTAGGCTGGCTCCACTCAAGCCAGTTTTTCAGCCCAATTGTATCACAAGGAAGCTCTGGCAGAACGTGTGCTCCACTAGCCCTGGCTGGTGCAAAAACAGTATGCTGGCTGGAAGGCTGAGGCCTTCCCACACACGCCCGCAGATGCAGGAAGGCCTGCCAGAGAAGGTAAGCCTGTGCAGGGGGTTGGAGGGAGGCAAGGTGGGGGTTGAACAGCAGAGGGTGGGCCTAATGGGGGAGGAGTGGGCAGAACATGGTGATGATAGGGTCGGGAAGAGGGCAGATCGGGCCCAGGAGGGGTGGGCTTGGCAGTGGTATATGCCAAATCCTGACCTCCCTTCTAGGCTTGATCCGCTTGCATAGATCAATGCAGACTTGCATCAGCTATATCACTGATGCAGGTCCGAGTGGACCCATTGTGGCTGTTGGAGACAACAACCCAAAATACTTTGTGGGATGCAATGGAAGCCACACCAGTGCTGCTGCATTACTGCACAAGGATTTCAGTAGGACTGGAAAATTGAATATTTCCCCCAAGTGCAGCCAGCATTGGGCAGGCAGGGCTTGCTCACACGTTCTGCTTTTTCAATGTCCATGTAAAATGTAAAGTTTGAATGTGGCAGCGAGTGAAAACACGTCCCATCAGGTATACTTGTCAGGTATACTTTGATGAATGTGCATTCATCAAAGCATCAAAGACCAGGTCTGTTGCTGGCAATCCCTGCAATGGCATTAAGTATGGATGTGGGGGACCCTGGTTCAGATCTCTCTCCGTCCACAGGCAATCAATTACACTCTGCCAATCGACCACAGATGGTTGTGAAAATCAAGTGCAGTTTGTGAACGTTGAAGAAGCTGGTAGAAATGTGACAGTATTTACTAGCATGGAGTGTTTCAATCTTGCCACCTGTGGGCACAGTCATCAAACTGTTCCACCAGGCCAAAGTTGCCAGAAAATGTCAACTCACAGTGACCATCAATTTAAAAGACATGCCAATCAGAGCCCAGCTGTTGCTTCTTGAGTTAAATGTGAATACTAAGAATGTGTATAAGTTGTTTAGATTACAGGTTTTTCCCCCCCAGTACAGACAGGATGTTAATATAAAGTTCCCCATGTTTATGTTTGTCTGGGAGTCACAGTACTAAATACAGTACTTGACTTTAAAGGTAAAGGTTTCCCCATGACCGAATAGTCTCATCGTGAGTGACTGTAGGTGGCAGTGCTCATCTCCGTTTCTAAGGCTGTAGAGCCGGCATTTGTCCAAGGACAAGCTTCCATAGTCATGTGGCTGGCATGTCTATATGCTGTAGCGCACGGAACGCTGTTACCTTCCCACCAAAATGGTACCTATTTATCTACTTGCACTTTTACATGCTTTGGAACTGCTAGGTTGGCAGGAGCTGGGACAAGCAACAGGAGCTCACTCCGTCACGAAGTCTTGAACTCCCAACCTTCTGGTCAGAAAGCCCAGCAGCAGCGGTTTAACCCACTGCGCCACCACGTCCCTGGGACTTTACTCACTTTTAATGCGTTACTTGACTTTACTCACCTTTAATGTGTTGCTATCCAGACATCAGTCTAATGGTGGAATTGATATTGCTCCTCATATATGTAGAAACAATCAGAGAAGCATACAGTACTGAACCCATGTACTCCATGAGGTGAGCCATTTATTTTGCATAGATTGGTGTTTCTCAAACTGTGGGTCAGGATCATGACCTGATGTCAGGTGGGTCGCGGAAAGCTGGGAGCAGCCATCATGAAAGCTGCGGACTTTACTCTTGCTATATTGCTTTTGTAAGCGTTAACACTGAATTTTCAAGTGAAGTTTTTTTTTAAAAAAATTGTTTTTCATTCAGTGCTTTTCCTAATCTTGCTTTCTGTCTGGGATGTTTCATGGTTGTGCAGTTGCTGCAGTCCAAGAATGCCAGTTTGCATTCTAGGAGCGTCACTTGATTGCATCACAATGACGGCACTCCCTGCTTGATGATGTCACTTCTGGCCATGACATCACTTCCAGGTTAATGACATCACTTCTAGTGGGTCCCAACATAAAAAGTGTCATTCATCCCTTTCAAAAAAGTTTGAGGACCACTGACATAGACAATAGGGCTGGCACAAGACCTCCTGATGTCTGAGCTGGCATGCCAAATGCAGCCCCTCCCTACCCCATGATGCATCAACCTCCGGTTCTCCCATTCTCCAGTGTTCTAGCTCAGCACTCTCTTCCTCCCCTCCACATTTCC
The DNA here is from genome assembly GCA_029204185.1 of Lerista edwardsae. NCBI lineage: Eukaryota > Metazoa > Chordata > Lepidosauria > Squamata > Scincidae > Lerista > Lerista edwardsae. The sequence goes on along the minus strand of JAJKFI010000016.1, from coordinate 5,765,865 downwards.
TCGTCTTCTCTATCCCTCTATTCCTTTTCAATCCAGGGAGTGGAAGGAGAAAGAGAAGCAGTGAATGCAAGTAGGTGGACACAGTCAGGCCCACCAATCTCCTGACTGAAGTGACTGCTCAATTGGCTTCATGGCTGGGCCGGTCCTGATAAAGAGTAGTACTCTGCACATTTTGTAGCAAGTGATTAAATCTTTGTATGGTTCCCATAATCGTATTAGCGTAAGCATCTGAAAGCCTGTATGATTCAATGCAGGGAATTGGACAATTGACTATGGACCAAATGGTCTCTGTGATTTTGTATATAAACTGGGATTCTCTCCGGGAAAAGGGCTGAAGCATTTTTCTTTGTCTGGTGCCTAATGACAAAGTAGAGCCTGCCACCCTGAGGTCAACCAAGGAAATGCACCTAATTTTTTAAAAAGTATTATTTTTTTAAGACAAAAGTGGTCATCCAAACAGCAAGTGACCTGTAACAGAGACATTTCACCTTTTCTCTCACATTGGAACGAATGATTTTGCCTATTGTGGCACATGGGAGCACCAACTAAACCTAAATAATTTTTTTTAAAAAATCAGAACTAGTTTCTTCTTTTTTTTGCATTTGCAAATGTTTGCAGATTTAAGCAACCAGATAATCGGCTAAGGGCCCCGATCCTAGCCTGTGTGCTGCCCTGGCACCTGCTGTCGCAAAAGTGTTGTAAGGCACTTAGCTGCCGGCGGGGCACACGCAGCACTGCTGGAGAAGCCCACGCCTTTGAGTGCTGGGCCTCAGTGTCAGCAGGATACCCAGAAAGAGCACTAGGTTGGGAGTATCCCTGCCAGGTGGTGGGACGACTTTTGGGGGCAGAGGGAAAGTAGAGGGGTGGAATGAGGGGACATCAGCAGACACTGCTGCCAAATCCGACACCTTCTCCCATACAGTGGCGGATCTAGGGGGGCACGAGCCCTGGGTGCCGTCTTGGGGCCGCCAGTGGCCCCCGCAACATTGCGCAGGTAGACCTGGGCTCTGGAGCCCAGATCTACCCATTGGGACCAGCCGTGAGGGGAGCCCAGGTCTACCCGCAGCCGTTTCTAATGGGTAGACAGGTCTACCCGGGGCTGCTTCTGGTGGGGAGACCTGGGCTCCCATGGGGGCACACTTTTATTGGGTGCCCCGGGCACCATTTTGACTAGGTCCACCTCTGCTCCCATACTGTAGAGACCAACATGTTCTGTGCCCGCTATTTGATCCAAGGAAACCAATTGGGGGCAGTGGAGTTCTTCACAGGGTAAGGGAACCAATGTGCCCTTACTCCAAGGAGACAAAGGCGACTGCTCTGGCCCTGTGGGATACAGCCGCCGCCATTTTGGAGCTGCTATTTTGGAGCATGCAGCGCAGACAGCCCATAGGATTGGGCTGCCCAAATGCAATCCTCTATAAGTTTCTGCAGAAGTAAATCCCACTGTGTTCAATGGGGCTTATTTTCAGGTAAGTGTGCATAGGATTGCATCCTAAAACTCATATAATCTATTATGTGATGTTTCTTTAATTAGGTGATGGCCTAATGAGATATTTGTGGATTATCAAAATGTACAGGGATGCAAGAGTTAGTCCAGGCTGTATTACTGATTTCATGCAACCTTTATTAATTTTTCAAAATATGAAATCCTCTGTCTTCCTATCTTCATCAAAACAGAGTCAATCTCTTACGGAGTTCCTTTCTAAATTCAACCCAGTGAAAATGTTGATGATCTAATATCAATGTCACTCCTTTGTGCTACTGTCAAGCTAATACACAGTGGGCAGACTGCATTCTACGCCGCTCTGAAGGCCATATTGTAACCAAGGCCTTTTAACCTACAGCTGCTAAATGGAAAAAAAAAAAGTATTAGCAACAAATGAACAGGCCAGAAATTTACCCAACTTCCCAAGTTGCAGTCGGCCCTTCTCTTTTCATCAGTTCCCAAAAGAAACGTAAAAGCCATGTAAGATGTCAGAATCTTTTGTCTGTCATATAAGCCTATAAAATTATCATTATTGTCATCTCTTTAAAATGCATGGCTTTTTGCGCTTGTGCCCTGGTCCCAAAGAAAATTGTGTACCCAACACAGCTGCGGGTGCCAAAGGAGCAATGAAAGTGCTGCTTCATTGGCGGCAATGAAAGTTGTCCCTGTTCCCCACCTCACAGCGAAAATAGCACTTTGAAGGACACAATTTCAGTAGAAACATATTGCAGAGAAATATGGTTAAATATATCTTCACTGAGCACCACAATCTGCAGTCTGATCCACACACACACACACACACACACACACACACACACACACACAGGGCCAAACAACCTAATTAGTGTAACCTGAACTATGTCTCCTATTGTCTAAAGGCCAAGTGTTTCATGACTAAGAGCCCAATCCTAAACTGAAGATCTGCAGGCGCAGCAGTCCCTGCATGGGTGGAGGGTGTTGCAAACATGCCATAAGGCACGTTGCGAGACCCAGAGAGGAAGCAGCTCTGGTGGGGAGGCCTTTGCCTCCACACTGTATCCAGGCCTTCTGCCAGACTGGCCAGGTAAGATGGCAACGGGTGGCAGTGTGGTGGTGGGAGGGTAGTTCAGAGGTGGGGTTGTTTAGGGTGGGGAGGGTAGAACAGGGGCAGATCAGGCTCCAGAGGATCAGCAGAGCAGGCCTCTGCTGTAGCCTAACCCCCTCCCGGGCTGGCTGGCATTATACTGAACAGCTGGCAAAGACCTGAGTAGCCCCATAGGGCAGGCTGGAGTCTTACTTGGGGTAAGGGGAAAAAATCTGCTTACCCCGAGGAGACCTGCTCCTGACAAGCAATGGATGCACTAGAGACCAGGCAGTCCCACTGCATCAGCATTTGTTAGGACTGGTCTGTAAGTTGACAGCACTAATTTCTCTAGGGAAACATAGCCTATCACGGGGCATCTTATATTGCAATCGTCATGAAAAATATACCACTTCATATTGGTTAAGTGAAACTGGTTTTATATTCCTCAAACAGGTGACAATCCACCAAAAATGCCTCTTGTAAATTACTCGTACAAAGATCATCTCAACAGAGTGCTGTTGAAGAGGTGCCCCTGTAGCTCGTGTCCTTCATGAGCTTCACAAATGAATTATCATGGAAAATATGTAAAATGGTGGCAGGAATCAAGAGAAATGGATCAAAGATTCCCATTTCCTATTGGTTCTTATTGTCACAGAGCCTATTTCAGTTCAGTGATATTGCAGTTTCCTGGAAATACATCAAGGTTAGTTTTTTTTTTTTTTAAACACTATCTCAAAGGGTTTGAACAACACACCTGAAACATTTTCAAAGGGTTGATAGTGTGCATTCTTTTCCCCAAACACATCATTTTAACTTGAGAGGCAAAGATACTTAATATTGATCAAAGTTATCAGACATTTGAACGCCTGCCATTGAGTAGGTTTTACAAAAGACTGAATGGCCTCTCAAGCACCGCAGAGTTCCCTTGCTTGTTACTGGAATCATCACAACCATGTCAGTTGTCAGCCTAGACATAACTGGAACATTGATTGCACAACTAGAAGATTTAAAAGAAAACCCTAAGTTCAAATATTTTCAGGGATCTGTAGCACATAAAGCGCAGAACAGCTCACATACTAAGTAAACCAAAAATGAGTTTCCTCGTTATCTGCCATCATCAGTGTTGTCTCATTGCAAGAACCAAGGCATCTTTCAGTTCCTTCTTTTACTCAGGCAAAATGCATGACTTTTTCCACCATTTTTTTTAAATGCAAAGCCCATACTTGAGTTAAACATAGAGTAGTGACTCCCCTGCCCAATCCCCTGGAATGCAGTTCCAAGGAGTCCAGAGATACCTCGCGAGATATCAGCTTTCCCAGACAATCTCCTTCCAGTGCAGGATATTCTTAGCAGTTGCTGTAATCTGACTTAGGACCCTCCAAGTCTCCTCTAAGGGATCTAGAGAATTCAGGACAGCTGAGGATGAACGTGGCAAAGGAAGGGATGGAGCCTGCTGGCACAGCACCACCAGCCTTAATCAATGCCCATACATGGGCAGCTTTGTCGAGCAGTGGAAAGAAGAAGCCCGAGGAAGAAGGCACAACCTTGAAGGTTTCAGGAAGATAGTTAATTGTGTCGGTAAGAAGCTATTTTCTAGTTGAGTGCTTCATCATAGCTGAGCCACAGAGGGTGCCGGCCTGCCTCGCAAGACACTGACCTGTGCGTTTGCCATTGCAATATACATGCTCTTTGATTGCATCTTGGAATTAAGGACAGCATCTAATTTTCTCGCTGCATGTACCAGATAATGTCTGTGCTGCACTTACATCACTCAAAGGTCTCTATGTTTCTTGCTTCACATTTGGATCTGTCAACCGCTGATGCAGCTCAGTTTTGAAATTGTAATTACAACTACAAATTTGCAAATACAACTGCATTTTCGGATCCAAAGTTTGCCTTGGGGGAAAAAAGCAAAGGCATGATTTTTGTTCCTGCCCAGATTAGGCACTCTTAAACCCCAATAAAGTCAACAAGATGTGCATGTGCTTAACTTGGGGGGGTGAAGGATTGTGCCCGCCCCCAAATGGATGGCTATGCATAGATAAAGTGAGCTATTTGAACCATGTATCAGTTGCCTCTGGGCCCAATCCAGAGGCCCTTATCTCCAGTGGCACAGGCACGTGACAGTGTCACGACTATGCTACAAAGCACACTCACAACACTGTGGGAGCAGGGAGTGCTGGCACTGGGCCGGCGTTAGTTAGCATCTGGCCTCAACTCTGCAAAGAAGGGCCACCAGTGCTCCAGCAGTGCCAGTGACCGGCAGGTAGATTCAGGGTGGGGAAGAGGCGAGGAAGAGGCAGAACGGGAGTGGGGATGGAGTCCGTGCAGGGGATAGGATCCAGTGGTAGATTCCACTGCTCGATCCTATGTCCCTATTCAGGCAGGGAGCCCCGACATGGGGCTGCTTGAGTCTCCACCAGCAAAACCGCTAGTGGAAACTCGAGGAGCCCCATTGCAGGGTCTAGGTTCTTCCAATGGAGAAAATGCCAAACATCTCCTTCCCTTGAGGAGACCCCAACGGCTGTAGCAGATCCCACAGGATGTAGCGGTAGCCACTTTGCTACCTCTGCTCCTACAGGAGCCGGGCAACTCAGGATCGGGCTGAGAATCTGAATGGGGGACACTCTTCAGCCCTCTAGTGGACGTTCCCAAGAAATGGCCCACTGGGACCAAAGGACAGTAGCACCAATATGCCCTGGGGCACCAGAGTCCATCCTCCAGGATCACTACCAGTGGCAAAGCTAAGACCCTAGAATATGTAATAGTCTTCATTTTTGTTCTAAAACTGGCAAGGCTAGGGGGAGGCATAGACTAGTATCTTCCATATTTCCAACTCATCATGTTTGCTATTGCAACTCAATGTTTGCTATTGAAGCCTACTCTATCCTGCTTTTGCGTTGTTAAAGTGAGTAGAAGAGAGGAGGGGTAGGCCTGCTTGCTAAGAATTCTGCCAAATTCAAAAGGTTGCATTGCCTTACACCAACAAATGACACACAAATCACTTTGCATCTTCTGTAGTCTGTAAAAAATACAATTGGCTACAACATGATTCAAAGAAAAAGGCAGAGGAAATGGGTTTTAATAGAAATGTGTAGCACGCCCTTGGAAAACAAAAATGAAAGAAACCCCAAAATTATCTTAGATTTTAAGCCTATGTAGAATTTATTAGGGAATAAATTTATTTAAAGCTAAACATGGTATACATCTCTCTGGGAAAGTTCCACCCCCTCCCCAATAGCCTTTATTTATATTCAGACAACCAGTTCATTAGTTTTTCAGTTTTAGTAAGTACAGTTATTTTTACCCAAGCTAGAACTTTAATATACCGTTAAATGGTTCTATTTCCAAGCATTTGACTAACTCTGTAATAATTATAAATTTAGATCAGTGCAAAAATAAATGTTTATTTCTGGGGAGGGGGAAACCACAGAAATATCAAAAGGTTATACAGACAAAGCTCTACATTTTAAAATGTCAAAATAACCAAAATGAAAAAAAACAAACCTGCAATGTCACTTGAAACATTTTTTTCTCTGTAAGAAGCAGGAAGTTTCTTAACTTTGAAAGAGATACACTCATGTACTCATGTATTAACAGAATCTTAAAGTTTTATCTCAGCTATGTGAAAGGATGGACCTGCAAATTTACAAGTTTCTTTATTGTGGAAAAGAGAGGTTAGACTTTCAGTGGTTTTTGGGAAGGTGCGTTTTTGAAAAACACTGGTTTTGATATGCAGAAATGACACCTTTGCATAAGTGCACATGCATCTGAATGCATGGTTAGGGACACCAAGCACACCTGCAAATGCACATACAAAATTCTTTGTTGCTACATCAGGTCTTCAAGCATCCAGGTTTTATTTTACTTAAAAATAAAATTTGTATTATGTTAATTTCAAATGATGTTCACAAACTAAAAAAAGAGTAACATATCCATAAAATAATATAATCTCAACCAACCAACCAACCAACCAACCAACAAGAAAGAAAGAACGAAAGAACGAATGAACAAACGAACGAACGAACGGCACCCCCAGCCATATAAAGGCAAGAAAGCAAAAAATGCTGTTAATTTTCAAAGACCACCCAAGCAAGACATGCTTATTGACTTGGAGTTTGAGGCTTACTGGATATACTGTATTTTGGTCCACATTGGTCATGCAGAAAGGCAGGAATCATGTGGATCTTTATTATAAGGTGATTGCTAAATGTTACTCCACAGAGGAGAAACTGCCCATGTGTGAATATTACCCTGTGAACGGGAAGGTGCGTTTTTGAAAAATGCTGGCTCCCCCTCAGTAGTGCCAGAAGATGGACCCAGAGCTTGGGGAATGAATCTGTTAGATCATGGAGTGGTCACACTACTCAAAAATTCCAACCGGTTGCAAGATATGCAGTGCAACTCTACCACGTTTACTCAGAAGAAGGACTCACCAGCAGTGGTCCTACCTGTGTTTGCGGGAGGGGGGGAGTGCCCCTATGCGATGTTGGTGGAGGGGAGGAGTCAGTGCAGAGGTGGCTGCTGCTGCCGACAGTGAGTTCTGTACAGCCCTCCCGCCAGCCCCTGCGTGTACCGCTCCAAAATGGAGTGTTTGCGGACGCTGGTGGCAGCACAGGGGGTGGCAATCATTGCACCTGACCAATGCACCCAGCCAATGGAGACTTGGCTGGGTCTGCCACCAGGTCTCGCTGTGTTCAATTGGGCTTATTCTCCGGAAAAAGTGTAGGATTGCAGTCCTGGTGGCTTTTCAGAGTCTGATAGTGGTTTCCTGCCACAAAACAGTTTCACAGCTCAGATGAGTCAAGAAAAATACAGTTCAGTTGGACCTGTGACTTGTGGAGAGTATTCTCTGGAGAGATACCTGCTGCTGGGTGCCTGTACCAAACACTGAAACCCATCTAAAAGGAATGTTCAAGCACAAATGTAAAACAAAACAAAAAATAAACACGCCGAAATAAGAAATTTACATCTACAAACCCTAGGAAACAGTAGAAACATGGCAAAAGGGAAGGGAAACCACACCAGTGTAGCCTTGTGGTTTCTATGAAAGGAAATACACTGTTCATAGATGTTAGAAAGGAAAGGATCATTGAGAGCCCCGTCCATCTTTACAGCTCTATGCCTGACATTTTGAACATTTTTGTAGAGGAAATGACCAGAGAATAGCCATGACTCTTTGCAACAGGGGAATGGCTAGATGCCGATCTGAGTTCTACAAGAGACCCTGAGGGTGCAATCCTAACCAACTTTCCAGCACATAATGCAGATCAGAGGTCAGGGGAAAAAACATTCCCTTACCTTGAGGAGGCCTCTGTGACTACTCCCTGAAGGATGCAAAACAGGCCCCATTGGCACAGCTAAGCCAGTGCTGGAAAGTTGGTTAGGATTGCACCCTGAGATATTTTTTTTTAGGCTTCACAACTGTGTTAAAAGAAAAAAAAACCCCTTCTTCCTATACTGATTTTCAAAATAGGGGTCAGGGGGAGAGGGAGAGGCGTCACATCAAAAGCAGAAGTGAGAGGCAGTCCAAATAGCTCCATGTTCACATTACTCACAGCCTTTAAAAACACACTGGGATCACCACTTCTCGTTTTGGGGAGACATTTGCAGGATGATAGGGTTCCATGAGTCTTTAGAATGCAATTCAGCACCATCTTGTGCATGTTTACTCAGAAGCAAATCCCACTGAGTTCAGTAGGGCTTGATCCCAAGTAAACTGGGTTGTAAAATTGCAACCTTAACCACTCTTTTTTTCATATAAAACAAAGTTGCATTTTGCTTAAGTGCTATTCCTTTTCCTTAAATGTTAAGCAACACTGAAATCTTTTTCTACAGTATAGGTGCATGATGCATTTGTCACTTTCTAGGCACACCTAACTTGTAGGAACAGTGAAATAAGCAATTCAGAATAGCTTCAAATCTCCTTCCTTCATGGATCTCCTTCCTTCATCTTGCAAAGCACACATAACAGGTACTACCCTCATTCCCTTTGTTTTGAATTTTGTATGACCAAATCCAGCATCTTGTATATGCAGGTCAACCAGGACTTGATGAATAACATTGAAAGGATATAGCCAAGTCCCCATATACAAGCATTTTCAAATTATGCACACAGGTATCTGTTGCTCTAAAAATGCAGTTTGTAGTCAGTAGCTGGAATGAAGCATTTGAAAGACTGAAGATCCATGGCCCTGTTTCTTGGGGCTTGTTAAGATATGATCTGAGCGGTAGCATCTTTCTCTTCCCATCCTAATTGTTATAAGAGCCAAACTGGCCTGATGATGGTAGATCCATTCATTTCAACCTAGATCTGCTGCAGTTGCTTAGAAAGGAGGATTATGTGGTGAAGAGTGCAGAACCGTCTTCCTGCTTGCCTTCCTCAAAGCTTGTATTGCCCCTTCCTCAAGGCTTACCCCTCCCAGTTTATTTTCTCCGAGTTAGTCTCAATTTAATATGGGGGGATGGTGTACATATGTGTGCCGACCTCCCTGATTCCGAGAGTGGTCCAAACATACTTTACGGTGTCCCTTGTCCCAGCCAAACTTTGCTGGCCTAACTGTGCCGGCCTAACTCCAGGTTAGGATTGCGCCCTTAATTGAGTCAAACCATTAGGCCATAAAAATTAGTATGGTCTACAGTCTGACAGTGAAACCCAAGAATTTCAGGTAGGGGTATTTTTCCAGCACTACCCAAAGATGCCAGGGAACTGAACATACAACACTCTGCATGCAAAGCATGTGTGGTATCCGTGAACCATGGCCCCTCCCCCTAGCTGTGGTTGGGGGGGTGTTCCACGTTCCCCACCCACATGCCAGACTGGCTCTTTTAATTTGACCTTCCACCCTCTCCTTCTTCTACAGGATTGAAGCAGAAGTGAGCTGAAACAGACAGTTCTGCAGCTGTCATATCCAATTTGGCCCACCCAGAATGTACAGTATGTAGCACGCTCTGGGCTGGTGGGAGATAAGATGGCTTTTCTGAGGTTCCCCGCACACCCCGCATGTTCAGGTGATATTTGAACTGACAGCTTCCCAGGACATACTGTTAGCCATTACCCTGTGTCACCTTGGGAGGAGTGGCCACGGCTCCATGAAATACCTGTGAGAGGGAGAACATTAATGAGCCCAAAAAGTCACAGAACACAGTTTCCGGATCACCTACAGACCAAGCCCTTCCCTTTTGGTGCATGGCCATTGCAGACAATTACAAGACAAAGCGTCGAAGGAAGACAAATGACTCTCAAAGGCCCTTACCTTTGTTGTTCATCCTCAGCCTCTTCCTCCACCCCAGTCTCACTCCCAGGGTCTCTCAGGGTTTCTTCGGCCTCTGCCATGTTCTTTGCTTGTGAAGGAGGTAGTCAAGTCACTTTGCTTTGCCAGCTGTGTTGCAAGACCAGTGAGCTTGCAGCCGCTCCCCCCCGGCTCTTCCTGTATTGACTCTAAAGCCAGTAGCTCCGGAAACCATGTGGGGCTGTGGGCGTGCGTTGGCCTCTTGTGCAGAGAGAAATAACAACCAAAAGCTTAGAGGTGAAATGAATCCACAAAAGACAAGTCGTTGTGCAAGCCACAAAAGGAACAAGGAGCAGTAGCAGCTCACAGAGGAATCTTTGCCCTTAAGTTAAAAACTGTATCTCACAAACGTTGAGTCAGATGCCTCTCTCCACTCAATATGGTTACCTCATGCTCTCCGTTTTAGCCTTATCTGTATTTTGTCTATGTTAGAATCCTCCGTGCAAATAACAGGGCTGGGAGGTTGGGAAGTTGCAACACATCTTCAGCAAGTAGCTACAAGCATCGCATCTGAAGGGATGGGAGGAGGGACAGTCCACAACCTTGGGAAAAGTGACCGAAAGGTACATTAGATGGCTTGTTCTGGAGAGCCAATCGAGTCCATGTGGGCAACAGACAGGGCGAAACCTATTCTCCACCAGTCCATTGCATGTATCGGCACTGAAGGGACATGTGCTGCATTCTGTTGGGAGGGACAGTGACCAGATAGCCCAAGAGAGGAAATTGAAAGTCTTTTTTGCTTACCTTCCTATAGGCGATCCGGCCTCCAATGAGTCTCCTCAAACCTAAATCAGAACAGCGATCTGGACAGTTCGGAGCAGGAACAGGGAGGAAGGATCTCTGTTGTGTAGCTGCCACCAAGATCCTTCTGCCTTGTGCTCAACCCACCCCCCGCCCATGATCCTCCCCCAAACTGCCCGCATTATCAACCTGCCTGCTCTGGTGGGGCACCTGCAAAACACTGTTGCCCAAGTGGGGCCTTTGGCCCATTTCCCCTCATTAATCTGGCATGCATGACAGTGATACAGGTTTTGTATCATTGGCCTGGGACTTACAGTGGCAGATCAGTGGCAGGCCACTGTACGTACAACATAGAATTGGACTTGTAACTACTAAGCATTGATAAATTCCATCATGGACCCATAGATGCAGTCAGTCCTGCTGTCCTGTCCTGCATTTACTATACTGTCCTGCATGACCATTTCTATATGGCTTCTGTGGACCATATTTTCCTTTTTAAAGAGTTACATGGTATACTAGGAAGTATATGAAACAGACCAAACCTTTCTAGGATTCTGTCAGTTCAGTCTACAACATTTGTAAGTGTTATGGATCAGTTCTGCATGCTGGGATTACAATGAATATATGGCTGAGTTTCAGAATTTCAGGAGTGATGCAAGACCTAGAGGAACAGATTTCTTGGTGGTGGCAGTGATAGCGCAATCCTAACCTGGAGTTAGGCCGGCACAGCTAGGCCGGCACAGCTAGGCCAGCAAAGTTTGGCTGGCACAAGGGCCACCATAAAGCACATTTGGACCATGTCTGTGTGCTGGCCTCTCTGACTCCAAGAGTGGTCCAGACATACTTTACAGTGTCCCTTGTGCCAACCAATCTTTGCTGGCCTAACTGTGCCAGCCTTACTCCAGGTTCGGATTGCCTCTTAGGCTCTGGAATTCTCTCTATGAGGATGTGTGAACTGTTTCTTCTTTGGTGGCATTCTGGCAGGGTCTTAAGACACATTTATTTCAAGTAGTTTTTAGTTTGGTCTCTGAATTTTATAGCTAAGATTTTTATGGCCTTCCCTCAGTTTATTATGAGTTATAATTTATCGCCACCTGTCTGCTGCTTACCAATTATCGGTTTGGTTTTAATTCTCATTTTTAGATTTGTCATTTTAATGAGCAATATTAATGGGTAGTTTTCTAATTATAGGTAATACAGTATATATTATATTTTTATATACGTTGTAATTTTTAAACTTTTGGTAAGCCACTTTGAGTTACCCATGAGTAGAGGTTGGAGAAAACTTATTGTGTTTGTGGATTTTGGTGTTTTCCAAAGGTAGACATACAGAAAGTGGTGTTATGTGTTCTTATTCAAAATTTACATTATAAATCACCCTAAAGGTGTATTAGATAAGTGATATAGGTGGTATAGTACCAGCAGCTGAAGCCACAGTCATTACCCATGCACACCCCCATTAAATAATAAATGAAAACCAAATAAAAATTCTATGTTTTTGCAGGTTTGCAGGTTTTTTGTTACAAAACTGGAAAGTGCAGAAAGTGGTGTTAGTGTGTTTAACACTAACAAATCTTCCCATGGGGATGTAGAAAAGCCAGGTTAAAATATACAAATAAATAAATAAATAAAACTTGCTGATTACTGGAACTTTATCCCAACACAGCATAAAAGTGAGGGAGGGCAGCTGAGGACCCCAATGTACCAGTGGGAATCTTGGGGGGACAACGAAACTAACGGCTCAATCCTATAAAGAACGTTGTTGCACCAGCGCTACATCATTATCGCTGACATGGGGGTGCCAAGGAGCACCCCCGCATTGGCGCTAACACTCTGAAGCCGACACTATGAGTTCCTTCCTCACGCCGACCGAAGCCCGTTGGCACGAGGGAGGAACCATCCCATTCCGGGACAGGGATTGGTGGGCGGGAGGGAGGTTGGGGGTGGGACATGGGTGGGCTTGGGAGGCGGCCATACGGCTGCAAACTAAGCCCTTTCATAAGGCCAAGAGGCCCCAATTCAGGCCGCGCAGTCTCCTCAGACCTGCACCCGCTATTTAGTGGGCGCAGATCTGAGGAGCAAATGCTCCCTTCCCGCAGGGAGGCTCCAGCCTCTCCTATACTGCACTGGATATGGTGTTGGCCAGCCAGCCTCACCATTCCAGCACAGTATAGGATTGCGCCCTAAGTTCTGCAGGAGCCTGAGCTCCTGTGCAAAGCAACCCCTCCCTGCCCCTTCAGAGCCATTCACGGCTCAGAGAGCAAAGCCTCTAAGCCGTCTCTCTAAGCAACGAATGGCTCTGGAGGCGAGGAGGAGGGGCCAGAGCAGATCAGACAACCTAGAACATATATACAGAGTTGGATTCTCTGATGAATGAAAATGATCTCTGAATGAAAATGAACATGAAAACAGGGAGGTGGGAAGCTCATGAAAGGTGTTAAAATGGTTTGAACATGTACTGCAGCAGAAGAGGAAACGAGAAAGCACATGGAGCAACAGCACTAGGCAATCCACCACTTCCTCCCCAGGCCTTCTTTTCATCTGTGTTAATCATTGTGTTCTTACTCCTGCATGAAGCAACTCCTTTCAAGCACTTCAGACAACAAAGCTCATTTGGGTGGGTGTCTCACTCAGGGCCGGCTTTAAGCCAATGTGACCAATGCCATCACATCGGGCCCTGCGCTTTGTGGGGCCCCGCACCAATGCAGTGAGCATATTGCTTGCTGCTGCAGTCAGAATCTCTTAGGATTGTATGTAGGTCAGTGAGGCAAGCAGAGCAGCTTTCCCTTGGGCCCTCTCAGCTGCCCAGCTTCTGAAGTGCCCAAAATGGAAGCAATTGGCAGTGATGTCATCCTGTCACCACCAACTATTTTCAGGGGCCACACTTTGTGTGTGGCACCACAACTGCTCTTCTTGGTGAGTGGGGGACCCTGTGGGGAGCCCCACAGGAATGCCCTGCCTTGGGCCCTGCCACTCCTAGAGCCAGCCCTGGTTTCACTCATCAGGTTGTCAGGAATACGAGGTCTTCAAAGCTGTTTCAAGGACCAGAATGAATGTGCTGGTGGTGAAAGGAGAGAGATGAGTTGTAGTTTGAATAAAATGGAGGGGGAGGAGGGCAGCCCCAGAAAACTGAAGGTTATTATTTTCAGCCTCTGGAAGGCATTAGAAGGCCTTCTGAGGACTGGGGAAGTCATGCAGAGCTTCCCTGGCCCTCAGAAGGCCCTCTGAGGGCTGAAGTCACTTCCAGGAGTGATGGTTTTCAGCTTTCTGAGGGCCAGGGAGATTGCACATGGCCACTCTGGTGCCCAGAACATCTTCTGGGGGTGGCAGCAGGCACAAGGGGCAGCACCTCCAGATGGAGGCAGAACCCCTGGAGGTATGCCTTCAGACACCAGCACACACACACACACAACACACACACACACACACAATGTCACTAATTCAGAAATCCCAGCACTTATGTAAAGAACAGTCACACTGAATCAGAGTGGTTATCACCCACAACACACGCAGAGGGAGAATATCCCCCATGTTGACGGTTATTGGCCCAAGGATCACCAGGAGCAATGGAGCAATCAGTGACAGTAATTCCAAATCCCACATTCACATGTCTCTACTTCTTATTTCACTCCCTTGTTGGGCACTGCAGTCACTGGCAAAGTTGATGTCAGGGCAGGAAGCATTCTGAACAGTGGTGTCATCTAAATGATTTAAGAACAGGTACTCACTTTTGATTGGCACGTGTCGGGACCCGCCCACCGGAAGTGATGTCGTAAGCGAGAAGTGATGTCATGGCAGGAAGTGACATGAAAAAAGCCCTTTTTGAGGCCTCAGATGATTTTAAACTGACCCAACAGTTGCAACAGTATTCCACAGCACCCCCAGAACATGTTAAGGAGGCCTGGCATCATGTTAAAACCCCAGAACAACTCATTTTTCAGTGGCAAGGAAAGGAAAGGCTCCGCTCGCTGCCTGCCTGCCTGCCTGGCTCTGAGAACATGCAGGCAACTCAAACATGCAGGAAATTCAAACGTTGCAGAGGGTGGAGTCGACGAGTGGGCGGACGAATGGGCAGGGCCAGCTGTAATCCTAGAAACCGGTACTCGCGTACCCCCACGTACCCCCTGCATGACATCACTGATTCTGAAAGACATGGCTGAAAGATAAAGATGACTCCACGGACAGAAGGCAAATCTGCCATGCTGAGCAATTAAAAACAACAACAGGTAAAGCCACATGAGCTCTGTTTTAATTGTCTTGAGGGAGGAACCCGCATAGGAACTCCTACCCTTAAGAACATCCTTCTAAGCCAGTGGTTCCCAAACTGTGAGCTGTGGCTCCTCAGGAAACTGCAGAAACCAGCCAGGGGAGCCTCAGAATTCCCACACAAAAACCCACCACCCTGTGCAATATATAGGACTGTAGCCCTAATGGGAAACCATGGCCAAAGGCCCAGTTGGTCTAGGGTTGAAAAAGTTTGGGAACCACCGGTATGAGCGTTTAACTTTGCCCCCAGTCCCTTCTGTTGCAGAGGCTCACTCCTTGGGAACAAGGAGCAGGGCCTCTTCCCTGATGGCCCCCGCAGTGCAGCATGCTGTGCTTCAAGAGGTCTGGCTGACAATGTCTCTGTCGACTGTCAAACAGCTAGTGGAAAATATATGCCTGGTTGATTGCTGCAGCTTGCAACCCACAGCCTGTTATTCCTTTTAGTATCTGAAACCTGTTTTTAGCCAGCTATTTTATTGTTTCATCCAACTTCTCAACTGTGGTGAAGAGGCAGTTTCTCTTAAAAAAAATTGTTTCTAATATTTTAAATATTTTATTAAATGTGTGTGTGAATAAATGTGTGTGTGAATAAATACATCTACCACTTCCTTTATATGTGAAGTGGTCTGACACTGCCTCAGATTTACTCCTGCAAATCTCAAGAGATCTGGACAACATAAATCTGGACAACATAAATATCCTCAGGCATGATTCTTCCATTTAGCCTCAACATTTTTCATTGTGGTCGTGGTCTTGAAGTCTGGGCTTAATTTTACCAAATTCTGCCAAATTTTAAATAATAAGAGTTAAATTTAAACAAAACAAAAAATTTAAAATGAAAATACTCTAAAGGGATATGGTGGCACTGTGGGTTAAACTGCTGAGCTGAGCTTGTTGACCAGAAGGTTGGCAGTTCGAGACTGTGTGATGGAGTGAGCTCCCATTGCTTGTCCCAGCTCCTGCCAACCTAACAGTTCAAAAGCACATAAAAATGCGAGTAGATAAATAGGCACCAGTTCGCTGGGAAGGTAAGGGTGTTCCATGCGCTACAGCATATAGTCATGCTGGCCACATGACCACAGAAGCTTGTCCTCGGACAAATGCTGTAGAAACGGAGATGAGCACTGCCCCCTACAGTCGGTCACGACCATTTGGTTGTGGGAAAACCTTCACCTTTTTATTTTTTTGATAAACTGTATAAGGAAAAATAGATTTCTGTAGATATTTTGTTGTATCTGTTTTAAAATATCTTTAATAAATGTGTATTGTCGTCCACTCTGCAATCAACAGAATATACTGATCAACAAGATAAATGCTGGACTATTTGTATGCTAAACATCAGCATTCAAGTAGGGTATTTGCACTGGAGTGGATGAATTCCTTGGAGACACAGACTTTGTAGCAGGAATTTGACTTTTAAATTAGAACAGACAGGTTTGAACTCAAAGGCAATGGGCCCTTGCCACTGATGCTTGTGCTCACCGGTACATTACGCACCTGCTGTTCTGCGAACCAGGATTTCCTCCACTACACAGATGATCAGTGCTGTCAGTTCTTGACAGTGTTGATCATCTATAAGAGAGATTAGGAAAAAAGAGATGCCTACATTCACTCATCCCACAGCCCAAATGGGCAATTAATGCCATGAGAACAGAGTAGACATTCTGGTGTCATTGTGACACCAGAGCCTGCTGCTTTCCTGAGAATGCTGAATTCTGAGAATTCAGAATACCAGGTGCAAGGGAGTGGCAACAGGATGCAAGTATCTTGTTGTCTCGTGTGCTCCCTGAGGCACCTGCTGGGCCACTGTGAGATACAGGAAGCTGGACTAGATGTAATGGTCCCTTGGCCTGATCCAGCAGGGCTCTTCTTATGTTCTTATATAATGCAGCAATCATTGTTTTGGCAGTTTGTGTGTCATACTCAAACTCTTTCTTGATGTTGGGCATGGGGGATTTTCCTCTCTTCCCTCATATTGGACCATCTTGCATATCCATCCATCCATCCATCCATCAACAGTATTTATATACCGCTTTTCAACACAAAGTTACAAAGTGGTTTACAGGCAAATAACAATAAAGTTAAATGGCTCCCTGTCCCAAAAGGGCTCACAATCTAAAATGAGGAGTGAGGATACAACAAGGTTGATTTATGCATTGCCATAGTAACCTGTTCGCATGTGCAAATTGCTCGGACTGACTAGGACAAGTATTCCTAAAAGGTTGTACAAAAAAGGTGATCTTTCTATAGACCAATGGTTCCCAAACTGTGGTTCGGGACCTACCAGTGGGTTGTGAGTCAAGTTCACGTGGGTCGCAAAGCGCCTAGAGTAGCCATATTGAAAATATTAGAAGATGGGGTACTAGAAAGGGCTATGCGGTTGTTTTGCTTGTGTCAAGGTTGTAAATAGGCTTTTTTCTTTCTGAGTCACTTTGCTATTGGAAAATGGCTAAGAAACAACTCAACTTATTGCTGCATTTTCAGGAAAGCAGCAGGTTCTGGTGTCACAAAGACAAAACTTCAAGCCATGACATCATTTCCTGTGGGTCCTGGAAAGGTTGTCATTCTAAAAAGTGGGTCCCTGTGTTAAAACGTTTGAGAATCACTTCTGTAGACTAAACACAAAACGTATTTACAATTCATCACTCTCTTGCTTGCCTTTTTGCCCAGTTCTGTTCTCACTTCCTTAACAATATTTCTCACAGCATGTCTAATTCTGGACCCCTTTGTTCCTAGGAAAGGGAAGTGCCATATCTCCCCAAATGTTAACCCTGTCCTTTTTTGGGGGGAATATTATTTCCCTCTCCATGCCAGGAAACCTACACTGCCCTGCAGTTTTAGAAGCTCACTGGAAGTACTTTGGCCTTACGGTAGCTGGTTTTGTCAGTTTTTGTTTGATGTTTTTCAGTTCTGGGTATGAGATATCTGGGTGTGAGAAGCTTTTGCCTCATTGTTATGAATGTTATGAATGTTTTCCCCAAAGGATAGCTCTGAGAAGGGTTGGGAGGAACTCAGCTGTGAGAATTTGTTTTTTTTTCCCCACAGGACAGTAAATTTATCCATCTCTGTGTGCAGAAAGGTTCTGTGAGATGAATTCTGACCACTTCTTCACAGTTCCCAGTACAGCAGGTCTGGCTTTCCCTTGTGCAGTTGCATACATCACAAACTTCATTCAACAAGGCAGTTCCTGGCTTCCATGTCTGATTTTATCATATGTAAAGTAACGCAACATGGTGCTGGATAACCCTGCAGGGGGGCAGTTGGTTGATTCTCAGAAAGTATCAGGCATAAACCTGATTATTAGCTTGGTTTACTTAGCTTGGTAACTAGGTTTACTTAGTTACCAGTCAACATCAGTTGCCTGAAAGAGGCCTAACTTATCGCATTGCTCCAGGTTTATGGGACAGGATGGGACAGGGGCCTTCTCCTTGCACTGGCATAACCAGTGCTAGCTCCAGGTTCCTAGGGGTGACCTGTGAGCAAGAGCCTAAACTAGACACCCCATGCCCATGGCCCAGTGATTCCCAAACTGTGGGTTGGCAGGCACCCACCAGCGGGTCATGAGTTGATTTTTGCTGGATTGCAAAAAGTTACTGAAATATACATTAAAAAAATTTTTAAGTACCCTTGCCCAGTTTGCAGAAGAAAATTGCAGCAGCTGGATGGAGAGACTGCTCTCATGGCAGGAAAATACTCGCCTGTGATATGAGGTCATTTTCATAGCCCAAATTAATGTCACGTTTTTCAATTTTCTCTAGTAATTGGGATGCCATAGATCATCCATGAACCCAGTTTCAACCTTTTGTCTGGCCTGAATGTCCATAATTGCGCATCTTGCTCTCCAGTTCAGCTTTCTGGGTACCCTGGAATGACTCTAAAGATTTGGGGCAGAGGTTTTCAAACTGGGACATCATTATGCCCCAGTCTTGAACCCCACTACCCCCGACCCTATACCCTTAAGGGGCAGGACAGGTGGACGGTCTGACCGGTTGTAAATGTGTGCATAGATGGGTGGAAGGCAGTAACGCGATTCCCAGGATCGTGTTGCTGCCATGGGTGACAGGGGCTGTGATCTACTTACAAGTTGCAGCGCTGGGCTCCGTGGGGTGTGGGGAGCTCTGTGGAGGCCTCCGCAGGGCTCCCCAAATGTCGTAGTGGAGAGTGGGTCGCAATCACATTTTTTCTCTACTACCTTTGGGGAGCCCTGCAGAGGGCCTCCATAGAGCTCCCGCCCTGGAGTTCAGCACTATGACTGGTAAGTAGATCACAGCCCCAATCGCCCATGGCAGTGACACAATCCTGGGGATCACATCACTGCCTTCCACCCAACACACACACGCGCACGCACACACACTATATGCAAGGTCTCTAGAAGCCTTGGAAACACAGGACCCCGACTATTAGTAACGTATAAATATTTCTTTCCAACTCTCTTTTTTGGGTCTAGTACAGCTATGTGGGTCATGATAGATTGTCATTTAAAAATGTGGATCTCAGTGCTAAAGTGTTTGGGAAGCATTTTGGGGTGCTGTGCCCTCTTTTGTGGTGATATCTGGTGACTGGTCACCCTGGGTATTTTGACTGTCCAGTCCTAAACATATTAACTCAGGGCGCAATCCTAACCTGCGCCAGAACAGCACAGGCCTGCTGTATACAACACAGGTTGGGACTGTGCTGGAGCATCCATGGGGCAAGGGCACATCACGCCCTTGCCCCGGTTTAGGTGCCAGCTGTCCCAATGGGCTTGTTCAGATCTGCGCCCGCTATATAGCAGGTGTAGGTCCGAGCAAGTCACGCAGCCCAAATCGGGGCCATGTGGGCTGGGGGGTTGGATGTGGCTCCCCCCCCCGGACTGCAGCGGCACCTTACCTGTGGGCCGCTCCAGCACTGCAGAATCAACGCGAGTACTTGCATTGATGTTGCCCGCCTTGTGGTGGCATACAAGTGCTTTATGGCCCATGCGCAACAGCATTAGGGTGCACTTGGATTGCGCTACCTGAAGTAAACCCCATTGAAGCCAATGGTTTGCTCAGTAATAGGTGTTACTGACCTATATACTTAGAAGCATCAGACTGTTGATTAACATCAGACTGAGTTCAACTGAACTTACTCCCAGGCAAACCGTGTACAGATTGGCAGCCCAATCCGATCCCCTGCTAGCCCAGGCCGACTACGCTGTGCCATTGACAGAGCTCATGCTGCATTCTATGGGCTGGCAGGACAGCCCAGGAAAGATAAGTACTTCTTTACTTACCTCTCTGTAGGCTGCTTGATCTCTAATGGGCCTCCTTGGACCTACACCAGCTCTTTAGGGTTGGGTCTGGGGTCGGGTCCAGGCCAGGAACAGGGGATAGGATCCAGCAAGCACAGTTGCCACCAAAATCAACTCCCTTCCATATCTGGCCCTGCCTGCTCCTGACCTTAGTCCTCCCCAGTCCATCCACACTGCCAATTTAGCTGTGACAGTGGAGATTCTGCATGGTGGTGTCACCTTGTGCATCTTCTGGTCTTTGCTTTGGCAGCAGCGGCCTGTAGGACAATAAAGAGCTTGTCAGGCCAGCAGCATGATCCTTACATTGGCAATCGGATCGTTCCCAAGTCTCCTAGCATCCAAGTGATGCTAATTGGTCTGTGTTTAATAAGACTGCTATTTGTCATTATTGGGATGGAGCACCACATTAGCTTGATGGCAAGCAGAAGGAGCTGTACACAACTCTCAGATTTATGTGCAGAGTGCTTTTTGAGGGACCTTGCCAACAAGCATGATTAAAGTGGCAAAAAAGTGCTTGGCAGTAAGAATGAGGGATTAGCAGAAACAGATAATCCAACTAATTCTTATCCTGCTCATCTTTCTCCCTTTTGCCTGGGGACAATGTTCATTACATCATTTTGCATTAGAGTAAGGTCCTACAGTGAAGTGGAACTTGCATGGAAATTTTGGAAAGAAAATGGGTATTTTATCTGCACTATGCACCTGAGTAGCTGCTTTCCGATTCATGAATAGTTATTGCTATTTTTACCAAAGCCTCCAAAAAGTACCCCTTCAATTTACCTGAAATAAGCGATTATTAGACACACATTAATCTGGAGTGCACTGCAAACTTGACTCGATACAGCTTTGGATGAATTTCTGAATGGCAGTTAATTTCAGGGGAAGAATAAAGCAAATGCACCAGAAGGCCACTTACATATGCATCGCAGAACAGCAGAAAATATTTTGTATCGTTGTAATACATTTGTATTGACGAAGTTCCCATGCCAGGAAATTAATGGCCATCTGATATGAAGTCATTTCATGCCTTGGCAACCCAAGGCTTCACCATTCAACCATACTTTCAAAGCTTTATTTACATCTGTTAGATCATTTTGCAATAACAGACCCTACAAAATTACAGAATTTGATGAGGACTGAATACTCCCTAAGCCCATGGCACCACTGCAGTTGCAAAATGTGTTTAAGATGTTTTGTAGCTTCAGAAGTTGTCTTCCCTGCAATACTCTAGGCTCAGGCTGTGTGTGGATTCTGCATGGTGGATAGCTCTCTGTGAAATGCAACTGTGGCTTAAGGAAAGTCAGTCCAAGAAACAGCTGTAAAGCGTTCGCAGAACATTCGATGACAGGATAGAATCATTGGGACTTGGGAAGGGATGAGGATTAGGCTGGACAGCAGGGACTCCTGCATGGTTCTTAGGACTCAGTTTCAAACATCTTCTTCCTGCCCTCCATGCCAGACTTCTCCTCAATGTTCTTCCTCCAGTCACCTACATCACGCAGATCCTTCTCCTGAGAGAGGGAAAAAAGAAGCATGATCAGAGTCTTGATCCATATATAAACCCACACATCCAGTTGCTTATTCCAGCACAGGCTTTTTGACAGAGAAAATACTACAATCACTGATGACCAAAGGGCATGCTGGTTCCATACAGTTGATTCAGAAACTTTCAGCAAGCTTCTGAATCAATTGTATGGAACCAGCATATATTTATCCACCAACTCCAAAAAAGGTCTTAAAATTCAAGGGAAAACAGAAAGAAAGAAATGAAAACTGAAAATCACTTCTGGTGGATCCCGGTCAGATTGTCATTCTAAAAAGTGGGACTGGGGCTAAAAGATATGAGAAAGACTGGTATGCAGTAATTATTATTAATTAGCCTTGTGGACCCACTGGGTGAAAGATGTGGCAAAGATGGAAGGATGGAAGACCATTATCTCAGTTGTGACTTAAATAATACATTCAGCTGATTTGAAAGCCCTTCCATATATTGTGCATTAGCAAATACTAATTCATCAGCATAAAGGGGAAGTTTGGCACCTATTTTTCAGTTCTGTACAACCAAATAGAGTTCACGCTGAATGCCCTATTAAAAGTCTGACATTTGCCAATTAGCATAGCAGGTGGAGCGCCGAAGAATAGATGCTTTTGAATTACGGTGTTGGAGAAGATTCTTGAGAGTCCCCTGGACTGCAAGGAGATCAAATCGGTCAATCCTACAGGAAGTCAAGCCTGATTGCTCCCTGGAAGGACAAATACTGAAGCTGAAGCTCCAATAGCTTGGCCACCTCATGAGAAGAGAGGACTCTTTAGAAAAGACCCTCATGCTGGGGAGGATCAAAGGCAAAAGGAGGCGGCAGAGAATGAGATGGTTAGATAGTGTCACCAAAGCAATGAACATGAATTTGGGCGAACTCCAGAAGCTAATAGAAGACAGAGAGGCCTGGCGTGCTGTGGTCCATGGGGTCGCGAAGAGTCGGACACAACTTAGCAACTGAATGACGACAACAATAATAGCATTTAGGTTGAATTTAAAAACAACAACTCGGGCTGCTTTTTTCCACTTAAGCAATTACCTGGTGCAGCACAAGGAAGATTTTGAGGCCAGGATTGAGAGAGAGAGAGAGAGAGAGAGAGAGAGAGAGAGAGAGAGAGAGAGAGAGAGAGAGAGAGAGAAATAAGGTTTGTTCAATGGAAAAGTGAGCAGAGAGCATAAACTGATAGGGTAGCAGATCTCTGTACAATGTGTCTTTTACTCTCTTGCGGTTTCAAAGCAGGCAAGGTTTTTGCTAGACAATTAAGTTGAAGTCCAATGCGATGCAGTGCACATTCATTGAGGACACTCCTTATAAATGCTCCAGATACCTTTTCAGTGTCTTCCTTCTTGACTTGCTTGAGGTTAGCTCTCAGATCCATGCAAACTTTGTGCTTGGAGCCCAGAAGGGCACGCAGCATAGCGTCAGCTGACATGCGGACTCTTCTCAGAGGTGGCCTCTTGAACTTGCCCCTCAGGTCAAACAGTTTCTGGTTCAAATCTTCAAGCTAGAGAGAGCATAAAAGGGAAAAACTTTTAGAGGGGTAAGAGAGGAACCTGCAGAAGTGGAAAACATGAGGGGAAAGTAGTGAGGGTGTTAAGAAAAGGTTAATATCAAAATGATATTTAAAATAATATAATCACAATTCATAGAAATGATAGGAGAGGAGCAAGAACTGGCAGATACAAAGCAAAAGTAGTGCGAGGCATGTGAAGTGCAATTACACACCGGTAGTTTGTCCATCCCAATCATTCCCCACACAAAACCACTGGAAATACTACACTGACATGACAGACTGTGCACCTTATCCCATGACCTGCCTCTTATCAACATTTTGGTGGGGTCTTTTTTTTGTCCCATAAAAGAGGAACGAACTACCATACATACCCACCTATAAGATCAGAAAGATATGCAGATAAATAAGCTGTAAATTGCTTCCTCCCCTTATCAAAGGGTCAGTAAATGGTCAGGGCAGTTCATGGGTTCCAGCTGCCTATGGATTGTTTGCAAAGCATCTGCATCTGTGGACAGGCTTTAGTGCTTGTAGAGCTCATTGTTGGCTCTGATGCTAGCTCTTCTTGTTAACTCCCAAAATGGCAGAGCCTCTTGAAATCTTAAAATGCCGCAAACAGTATGAATGTAAAGGCTTGTATTACAGGGTTTTTTTGAGGTGGTTTACATTATGTCTTCATGTTGTTTTGAAAGTTTTTAAAGTGCTAATGGTTACTGCTTCCTAAAGTTGATATGCTTTTATTATGCAAGGTAAAAAGCTATTTTTTCCTAGAGTTTGAATGTTTTCCCCCACATCAATTCAATGCTATCTGTGTCATTATTCTGGCATGTATGTGTGTTTGTGTTTGTGTGCATGCAGCAAGTGTGTGTGTGCGTGTGCGTGTGTGCGTGTGTGCGTGCGCGCGCGCGCGCGCGCGCGCGCGCAAAATCAATGTGTAAGGGTAATTTTAAATCAATGTGTAAGGGATTTTAAATCAGACAAAATTATAGTCATGCACACACATCCCTAAATTTTACTCCTTACTTATTTGAGGGTCATAGAAAATTTCATGATTTTTGGCTCAAAACCTGCCCTTGACTTATTGGTGAGATCAACTTATCCTTGAGTATTTACAGTAATCTCTCCACAACTAACCTGAACATTACAGAATGTAATGGAGTTTTTACCCCATGTTTCTTCTTCCACTTTAAACTTGTTCTTTTCTATTTGTTTTAACTGGCAGTTTACAGATCTCTACTGATCCTATCATCCACATACCTAATTTCTTTCCTCGGGTGTATGTACTGGTACTAACCTTGCATGTGTCCCTGGTGTTTTCTTATCCTACTGAATACATATTATCTATCTCGAGTGTATACTTAATGTTTATTTAAAATATACTGCTCAGAATGTGATGGTTGAATCCTAGAACTGTAGTTTCCAATCCTTTTTTTTTGGAATGTTGTCTTTATTCAGAACATTCCTGTTGGGCTCATTTTTATGACCCCCCCCCAAAATGTTTATTTATCACATTTTTATACCACCCTTCCTCCAAGGAGCTCAGGGCTCCTTCCTACCCTGTGAGGTAGGTGAGGCTGAGAGATAGTGACTGGCCAAAGGCCACCCAGGAAGCTTCATGGCTGTGCAGGGATTTGAACCTGGATCTTCCAGGTCTAAATCCAACTCCCAAGCCACCAAACCATCCTGGCTCTCGTCACCTCTTGCACACCAAAATGCTGGTCCCTGGCAAAGAAAGTTCTTGCATTCTACTGGTAGGATCCAATCCATCCTGGAAAACAAATGTAGGACAGCAAAGCCCAGGTACTCGTGCACTTGTACATTCATATAGCACAGACAGAACTCATATATCACAGACATTCAATACAGCACAAAGCTGTAAGGATTACCTCCTTGGTAGTTTTCTGCAATTTCATTTCTGTGTCATATCTTTCCTCATCAACTTCCTCTATCTTAGCATGAAGTTTTTTGCAAAATTCCTGTTAAGAAACAAGGAGAGATGAGATGATTAAAGTGGCCTACTCAAACATGTTGACATTCTCTACACTGTTTTTCTAACGCTCTCTAAGGAAACTTGAATTTGCTGTGCTTTCAGCCATACGCCTAAATGCGTCATTTCAGAAATGTGTGCAGTATGTTATGTTATTTGGTCCAGTTGCTTTTTTGCAAATCCACAGACCTAGTCCTTGAAGTGCTCCCAAATCTTCAGCCTATGCTGTATGACAGATGGGCTCAATGGCAGGACTTCAGTCTAAGTTGTCGTGTTGGCACACCTGGAGAATTGCCCTGAAGCCACACGAGATCATTCTGCTGCTACTGCAAAGCAAGACCAGGTCCTGAAAAGAAGGCCATCTAGGAACAATATGCAACTATTCTGAGCTCCTTGGAGGAAGAGCAGATATAAATATTATAGCTAGGCGAGATTTTCTTTATGCTGCTACATGCTTTCTTTTGGGACAAGAAACATTTGCTGAACTAGATTAGGCACTGAAGTTCCAATCTGGGAGCAGAAGCTGCTGCTATGCACAGAGATGAACGGAGCCCCGAGTGCGCCCATGGCAGGGCGACAAAACCGTGTCCCCAGCACATTGCCCCGCCCACTTGCGTCGCCCAGCCAAGCCTCCTTGCGCCCCGGAATAGCTCCATTTTGGAGCAGAACGGATGCGAGGGGGGCGGGGGGGGCAGACAGCGTGAGGGTTAGTCCGCTGACTCCGTGCAATGGCGCCCCGCCACCCCGGGCTACACCCTTCCTCCGCCTCTGGCTATGCAAAGGGAGCCTGATTGGCGCCTGAAGCCCAAACGTCACATTTATGTAGACGTTTTCAGACTTTGCTAGAAGTCAATCTTGTACTGTTGATTGCCACCTTCAGCACATCAAGTTGTGCTGGAGTGCAGGCAGGACAGGGCAGAGAAAGGGGGAAGAATTTTCACGACTTACTTGAAATCTTAAAGACCTACTCCTAAACAGAGCTAAGATGAAGCTGCAAAAGATGAGCATACAGTCAGTCCTTTACATGCGACCTCACTATCTGTGAATTCACTTGTTTGCAAGGGGCAGAATTGCTGCTTACCTCATTATCTGTACCTCTGTCCTCTTTATCCACTATGCAGAGACCTTCCAAAGATTGCAAGGACCTTAAGAATGGCGCTTGCCACCAGCACTGACCCCTTTAAAATGGCTGGCAGAAGCATCCGCCGGCAATGTTTAAGGGGTCCATGATGGCTGCAGGTGCCATTCTGAAGATCCCTGCAGCCTCTGGAAGGTCTCTGCAGCATTCAGTGGTTTTTTTGCACTTCCTGCTGCACTCTCCTGGCTTCCTGAGGGTCTCTGCTGGATTTCTCTGATGGCAGATAAGGTACCTCTTGCACTTAACCCCATGGATCCCATAGGCTCAATGATTCTGTGAATCTGCTATCCACAAGAATTTCCAGGAACCTAACCCTATATGAGGACTGACTGTATTTTCAGGATATGTGGCTGCTTCTTTTTATCTCATGATGGTAACTAGAGCAGATTTTTCAACAAAGGTCAGTTTTACATACACTCGATATTTATAAGCGCATTGAATTATGCCGTTGGAACACGCAGTGAGAACATTGTTTATTAAGAGCACAATCCTAAGTGCAGTTTGGGAGCACTCAGGAACCTCCCTGGGGCACATTCAAGCCCTTGCCCCAGGGGAGGCCCCGGCCTCCCCTATGGGTTCTTCTGATCTGCACCTGCTATAGAGCAGGCACAGAATTGAGGATGCTACGTGGCCCGAATCGGGGCCACGTGGCCTGGGGACTGAGGCTTGGATGCAGCATTTAGCCTGCATCCCAGCTCCACCCCCTCTTCGGGCCAGCACAGCTCCTCCCTCCCTCCCTCCCTCCTCCCTCCCCCCAACCAGAACCGCTCTTGCGCCAGTCAAGTTTGGCCCTCAGGATTGCGCCCTTAGAAATGTCCATCTCAACTTTCAGCCCCAACAGGGCTCCCTGAGACGACTCTCTCTCTCTCTCTCTCTCTCTCTCTCTCTCTCTCTCTCTCTCTCTC
>JAJKFI010000016.1:5706138-5738657 GCA_029204185.1 Lerista edwardsae | reverse complement strand
CTCTCTCTCTCTCTCTCTCTCTCTCTCTCTCTCTCTCTCTCTCTCTCACACACACACACACACACACACACACACGCAGTCTGAACCCAAGTGAGCATGGAATACAGTCTTGCCTCTACCACATGCTGCTCCTGCTTCTAAAATAAGGCAGGAAAAAGTAATCTATCTTTTTCTATTTTTCTATTGACTAAAACAACTGCATACAATTACAATATGAGGCACAACACAATAGCCAGTCTGTGATCTCTCTAACCAGTACTGTGGATTCCACGTAAAGCATTCTGTACAGTTGTCTTTATAGATGTTTGCTCAGGTAAAACAAGGTAAGTACAGACATGTTTTAACATTCCATTTTTGGCCCCGAAGTGCTCACCTGTGTACCCCTCAATGAACTTGTGGACAGGAGATGTTGCCACCTGCACAGACTTGCCTAGTCTACTGGGTTTGAAGGGGAATGGTAAATGAAATTAGACCAGACCAATGGATAGAAATACAGTGTGCGAGATGTGGAATGTCATGCTTCTGCTACCATGTGACAGTAAATGGAGGAGATGAAATTGTTACCTGCAGTTCTTGCATGGAACTTGGGATATGCGGAGGTGGACAGTGCTCTGCAAGGTAGGCGGCTTTCTCTTGTTCTTTTGCTGCTGCTTCTTTCTCAAGTTCAGTAGCAGCAATCTGGAGCATAACACTCTGGAGGAGAATAGCATTGGAGAAACCATTACTAGTGTAGCAGGAGCTGTTGCAAAGAAGGACAGAGAGTAGTCACAGAAACGTGTGACCACAGGTGCATGAGGGGAACCCCAAGAGGTGCCGGGCACAGAAAACAATGTGAAGTATTATTATTTAATGAATTTATACCCTGCCTTTCTGCTCCTTCTTAGGGCATCCAAGGCAGCTTACAATAAAAAATACAAAATCAAGTTTTAAAATGACAGACGACAATGGACAATACAACCATTAAAATTACAGATTAAAAAACTACGAATTAAAATACAAGTTAAAATACCAACCCAGCATGTCAGCAATTAAATGCTTCCTTAAAAAGAAAGGTCTTAAGACCCCACCGAAAGTTTGCTAGCAAGGGAGCTGTTCGTAGCTCCAAGAGGAGGGAATTCCACAACCGTGGAGCCACCACCGAGAAGGCCCTATTCCTGGCTGCCATCCTCCTCACCTGACCTGGTGGCCCCACAGTCAACAGGGCCCCCCCCAGATGACCTGAGAGCACAGGTAGGATTGTATGGAAGAAGGCAGTCCCTCAAATACCCTGGACCCAAGCCGTAAAGGGCTTTAAAAGTCAAAACTAGCACTTCGTTAAAGTGTAAAGCCAGCATGGTCCAGTGATACACGATATGGATTCATTAGCCAAATGACATAACAATGTTAGTCCATTTGATGAAGTAATCTTTCCAGTCATGTAGAAAGAAGGAATTGGGGTTGGATTTGAACAGCAGAAAGGGCATGCAAGGGAAGAGTGAACTGCTGCAAATGGCTTCCCTCCCTACAGCTTTCCTCCCTAAGGGCTTTTCTCCTCAGACTATTGACCTGAACTAGGAGAAAAGCACTTGGAGATAAGGGCTGAGGTGAGGTAATTGGTAGGTTTAGAGAGGGTTCAGAATGCCTCACCAGCAGGCCATGTTTGCTGCTAAAAATAGACTCCAAAGTGCAGCTATCACGTCTATTATAACCCTGAAAATGTGACAGAAACTGTAAAGTACCTTGAATATTAAAAGTGCTCTGGCACAAACTGCAGCAGCAGCAAAAATGGACAGTGATAATGGAATGGAACATTCTAATTCTAGTTGCTTTCTGGGACAGTGTCAACCCACAAGCACTTTGGAAGTGGGAACATTCAGCCGTTCCAGACGACCGGCCGGCCGCTATGGGGCACAGGACTTTGACCATATATACGTACCTTGAGGTGCTGCCTGCGGGCAGTGATTGCCCTTTTCCTTTTCTAGAATTGGAAGAAACAAAAAGGAAAAAGATGTCAGTGATGTACTTTCAAAGGTCTTTGAATAAGCCAGGATTTTTTTTCATGCATCTTTCCCAAGGCCTTATCACTCATATTAAGAGTTCAATCCTAAAATGGAGTTAGGCCGGCATTGTTAGGTCAGCAAAGTTTGGCCGGCACAAGGGATACCATGGAGTATGTTTGGACCATTCTCTGAGTCAGAAAGGCCAGCACACAGATGTGTGCCATCCTCCCTGACTCTGAAAGTGGTCCAAATGTGCTTTTTGGTGGCCTTTGTGCCGGCCAAACTTTGCTGGTCTAACTGTGCCAGCCTAATCTCGGTTAGGATCGCTCCATAAGTAAAAGTGCAATAGTATCAGAAGAACAGCATCCATGGCTGAATTAAGCCTCATATTGCTTTATACAGAGAGATGGGGCGGAAGAGAACAACCATAATTTGTTTTCACTCTATGTCAACCGATACCTCCAGTGATTTTCATAAATGTGAAGTTTCATGGAAGTAATAATCACGGTTTCTCATCCATAATAGACTGAAGACATTTCTCCAGGGACAGCACTTTGTTAGGGTCAGCATGGACCCTAACCTGGAGTGAGGCCAGCACAGTTAGGCCAGCAAAGTTTGGCTAGCACAAGGGCCACTGTAAAGTGTGTTTGGACCACTCTCTGAGTCAGGGGGATAAGGTCTTTGACTCCGAGAGTGGTCCCAACGCACTTTACGGTGTCTCTTGTGCTGGCCAAACTTTGCTGGCCTGACTGTGGTGGTGTAACTCCAGGTTAGGATTGCATGCTGACATTCATTTGCATGGCAAACATGGCTTTTGTGGCTGGAAAAGCAACTGGAAAGGACATTTAGAGTAGAGAAAAGGGGATATAAAAAAGGTTAAGCGCCCCTCCTTTCCTCCTGGTGCTTGCCTGCTCTAATTACCTTTTTCCCAAACTGCTTTGCATTTAAAAATGGCGTGAAGGTCTGGTTATATGCATTTGTCTGTGGCATGTAATCAACCACCCAGACAGGCCAAAGAGAATCTTCATGGTTTTCATTACTTTCTGTTCGTGTTTGTCTCTTCATAGCTATTGGTTGTATTTATGTAGTTATTCAGAATATGGCAAATTTGCAAGTCTTTAACCTCCATTTCAAGATGGCATATAGAAGACAGCTATATGATGAATATAGATTTTGAGTATTGTCCTTCTAGCCAGGCAGGTCAGAAGGTTTTCTTCTGATCTGCAGGATGGCTCCCCAGAACAACAGCACATTCCATCTCTGGTGCTTGGGTGAGAAGGGAATATAGTTATTCATGTTCGGAATAACTTCATGTGGTGCTTGCTGTACTTTCATATTTGAGGGGCTGTCCATCCAAGTCACGAATGTTTAAGAAATCTGATAAGGTCACACAGTATGAGGACAGCAGGACCAGAATATGGCCTTTCAAAGTATCTTCTAAAGGCCATGGAAAGACTTGGCGCAACTTCAGTCTGCTTTGAACAAATCTAACCTTTGTGTTCCTCTGCTTGCTAGCAAGTGCCTCTTCCAGAAACGTATAGTACCATTATTCCCTAGCATACTGTTCATCCTTTTGCAAAAAGCCAGTTCAGCACATATAAGTACCTTAGCAAGAGAGAGCTTTCTGTCATTAGAAAAGAAGCTAAATACAACAGGACCAGCATAAATGATGTTTTTCTTGCCTCTCTTTCAAACGGAACCCTGGTATTGTGGATCAGCAGAAGGGGCCCTAATCCATGTATTCTGAATTTCTGAGGCCTAAAACCAGCGGCGTCATGCAGCCGGAACACTGGGCGGGAGGAACAGGTGAGTGGCAGCCCGCCTGCTGCGTTCCGGTCCGTTTCACCGTCTTCTCCGCCCCCGCGGGGGTGGGGAAGACGGCGAAACGGACCGGAACTCAGTGGGCGGGCTGCCACTCACCCATTCCTCCCGCCCAGCGTTCCGGCTGCATGACGCCGCTGCCTAAAACGTTCTTATAAGAGATTCTTCAGTGCGCCTCTTTCACAGTAGAATTGCCTTTTGAAGAAAGCCCATCAAGCTTCCTCTCTTTTAACTGTCAAGAAGGTTGCTAAAGCAAATTTTCTTAAAAGTGAATTTACTATAACTGTATGCTTGATATTTGTGGGCTCTCTTGTATTGGTTTATGGGTTGTGATGATTAGTGATTTTCTGATGATTAGTGATTTTCATTGGATGCTGTAACTTGGTATTTTAATTGGATGCCTTCATAGGGCCAGTTGCCATCTTATCTAGTAGAAGATGCCTCAAGGATCTTCTTGGATCAAAAGGAGAGTTGGAAAACAACTAAACACATATGAGATTTTTCATATGATAAGGCCCACACTGCAGTATACCAGCATGGAGAAAATCTTGCACTGGAAGTCTTCAAAGTCAGTCCAAAGACAGATCACAGAATTATTATGATCAAAGTGTGACTAGCAAAAGAGCACATTCTCCTGCAACCAGAATTTGAAACCTGGACACCAGCAGAGGTGGAGTGATTTCCAGAGCAGGCCAGGCCCCTGTTGCATACTGCAAGATTCAGGTCCATTTTGAAAATGGTGCACAAATCTAGCAGGATGGGAGGGGGAT
Organism: Lerista edwardsae; assembly: GCA_029204185.1. Classification (NCBI taxonomy): domain Eukaryota; kingdom Metazoa; phylum Chordata; class Lepidosauria; order Squamata; family Scincidae; genus Lerista; species Lerista edwardsae. The sequence goes on along the minus strand of JAJKFI010000016.1, from coordinate 5,734,087 downwards.
GTTCCTTATCCATGCCGAGTGTCTTCCTGCATACCTGGCGACCTCCAGTATGGAAAAGGGTTGGTGACATCCTTGCCCTTCACGATACTAGACACTGCCCAAACTTTTTAGATGTATACAAGGTACTCATTAAAAGCCTGGAACTCACAGGGTGCAAATGGGGAGACTGTCACTGTTTCAACTGCTAGTGTCAGATTTCACTACCCTCCTTCAAGATGATATTATGGGCCCAGTCCTGACCAACTTTCCAGCTCTGGTGCAGCAGCAGTGCTGTCCTGAGGTAAGGGAACAAACATTCCTTTGCCTTGAGAAGGCCGCCATGACTGCTCCCACCCACCACAGGAGGCAGCGCATGCCCCATTGACATCAGTGCTCCTGGTCATCTGCATAGATTTCCTATCTACGTTGCTCTGCCCTTTCTTTTGCATAGTCTCATCATGGGGATCAGGTCTTGGACACTCTGTGTGACCTCTGTGTGATGGAATGTCAAGAGCCAAGGATGGAAGTTGGAGACCTGATCTGAATATAAAAACCAGAGACGTAACTAGGGTGGAGCCTAAGGGGCGCTTGTCTGGGTGCTATGTCAAGAGGGGGGTGTAATGTGCAAGGCAGTCACTTCTGAGTTATCCCTGGAGGAGAAGGCACAAAGCCGCCAATGCCTCCTCCTATGGGGAGAACCTGGAAGTGACATCACGATATCTTGTGATGTTATGACATCACTGCCCTGAGTTCTTGGGCTGCTAGTTATTTATTTATTTATTAGATTTATACCCCACCTTATTTGCCTAAAGGCACTCAAGGCGGTTATGGCTCTACTCTGATAAAAACAGAAGGAGATAGGGGGAATAATATTAGTTGAACCCTACTCCTATTTTTCTTATGATAGATTCCACCCTTGCTGATTGCATGACCATAACTGCCAGTATTATCCAGACTTCTACCCATGTAACCTTCCCCCCCACCCCGCCGCCAAAAAAAACCCAACCCCAAAATAAGAAAAATAAACTTGCCTCTTCACTGTTCAGGAAGAAAGACAAAGTCACAAAAAGAAGGAGAGAGAAAAAGAAGATTATTACTATTGAGGACAAAAAAGCAAATCACTTAAGATTCAAAGGCACATGCATGGAGCAGTAGGGGCTGTATGTGCAGAGTCCTTTCATAAAGCTTCACATTCAGCTGATCCGCTGTTTCATAGGGAAGCAGGCAGAGAGTACCCAGCTGAGCAAAAAAATGAAAACTACTTCGGAATGCATGTGTCCCCAGAAGCTGGGTGGGGCAGAATTTCTCATCAACCCATTTGCACATGCTGGAGAGATGTGGCGAAAAGACTGCTTCTGCACATCTATGGGACCACAGAAAATAAGTATTTCGAAGCTCGGTCATAAAACAGTGTTTCTTGTTTTCCCAATAAAGAACAGAAACTTACTCAGACATCTTGGTTTAGTTGATTGAGCCTCTGCAATAAATAAAAGATACATTACACTGAGATGAATAGATGGATTGTTTGGGCTGAACACAGTTAATCTCTTTAAGAGATGCATAGGAACTCAACCGTACATATTTCCCAACTGCTCTGTTTCTGTTGAAAGGGGGAAGTCGTTACCAAATTTATGGAGAGTTGCCAAATACGTCTTCAGTTGCGACTGGAGAAATCTTTGTATGCTGAGCCTTTCAGAATGCTTGCAAGGTTTAGATACTGATAGAAGGGTCTAGTTTACCCAAACACCTGCAGGCACCTCTTCCCACAAGCTCCATCAGGAGACAAAGCATGACGCGTGAGAAGACGAGGCAATCTGAAACACACTTATGAGGGAGTAAGTCCATTGGACACAATGAGATTTACTTCCAAGCAAACATAAATATAGGTGTGCTGTTGGTCAGCATATGTTATTGCAAATTTTTCTTGATGAGGGGCAACTTTTCCAAATTGCGGTTGACGGCAGATTGGCACCCTGCTGTTCAGCGGAGCAGTACATTGCTAAAGGCTTAGAGGTTACATCCATTTCAGTGGAGTCATGGGAGCAAGTCATACTGAAATGAGTTCTTTGGTTTGTTTGAACCACTGTATAATGAAAATGCATAGGGACAGCCCTCTCCTTGCTGGCCTCAGAAAGATGATGTCTGCGAGGCTGGAAATAGGACCGCAAAGCGTTAAAAGGCTGCCAGAAAGGACACCCAGAAGGCAGTGGCTGATCTCCCAAAAGAAACCTTATCCTGAAAAATGTGTCGGGCCGATCACATAACGGAGAAGAAAGTGCTTCTAAAAATGGCTGGCAAGGAACTGCAGCTGTCTCCTTGGGCTGCAGGCATTTCCAGCCCTGATGACTCAGACCAGCCAGGGAGTCATGGCAAGCAACCACAGGTGGCAAAGGTATAAACAGCAGCAAGCTGGACATGCAAGAAATGTCAGCGCACCATTTGTGAAAGCGCTCCTCGGATCTGCTGAAACAAAGCACTTCCTCTCCATGTTCCACCTGTTGCTTGCCAGCGAGTGTGAAGCAAGTCAGGCGGATCGAGCATTACCTCTTCCCCTTTCTCCCTAACCCGCCGCCTTAGTATTGGTTCCCTCCAGAACAGAGAGCGGCCAAGCTTATTAACCAGGGGGTGCTGATGCCAAGGAGTTGCTAGCAAAGCTCTGCCAAGCTTCCTGTACTGAGAAGGTTTCATGAAGAAACAGCCAGCTTATGGGCAGGCTAAATGGGCAGCCTTAACCCTTTGGACTTCCCTTTTCCAATAGCCACCAGCCAAACAGCCTCTGGGTTCTTTTCGTGTAGCAGAATTGAGGCCAGAACGAATAGGATCTTTCCAGCTCTTGAATTGGGAGGCAGCCAAAGCCATCTGTACTGAGCAGCTCAGCAAGAGACAGGAGTGGGAAAGGGATCGTTTTTAACAGGCAGGCTAAAGAGGGGGGAGACCAAGATATGTTGGGAGAGGCAGGTTTTTCCTTTCACTCTGGGGCTGAGGTCCTTTCCCCCAGCCGAGCATCATTAATCTAGCGACCGCAGCACATTTCCGCGTCTTCCTTTTTTACCCCCCTTCGGCAGCAAGTGGGGTCAGTAAGAGGCATGCAAAGGGCTCACCTAATTTCCCAAGGAGAAAAACAGCCTGCGCTGGTGGGAGGACAGGATCGACTGGCAAGCCACAGGCAGCTGGCTCATTGAGGAGGTATAAATGGGTTTCTTCCACAGCTCAGCAAAAACCCCTTCGCTCTTTAAGGGCATGGAGACCTCCTCAGACCAATGGTGTGCAAGGGTCCCGAAATACAAACCACCTCCCTCCACGGACGCAGTCAATTTGGGAAGCATTCGAGAAGTCTTGGAGGAGACGGGCAAGAAGGATCTCAGGAAGAGGAGAAGATGGTGTGTATTTGCAGGGCGGTGGACCTGCTAACATTTAGAATTAATTTGCATGAATGCAGTCACTACAGATCCCCAAACCATACACCTGTTCAGAATAATTTTTTCTCTTCTTATGTTCTTTCACATTTTTATACCGCCCTTCCTCCAAGGAGCTCAGGGCGGTGCACATGGTTCCTCCCCTCCTTTTCCCCGCACAACAACCCTGTGAGGTGGGTATCTGGTACTGTTCAACACAGTCAGCATTTACAGCACTCACTCACCTCAATTCCTTTTGCACAGCAAATTCAAGGACAATTACTGTGGCAGTGCAACCAGGAACGCGGCCTGATGTGTAGTGTCTGCCTGATACAGTTGCAAACATTTAAAAGGCAGTCCCTTACTACACCCCTCTTGTGCTTTCATCCGTTGCAGAAGTGCAGTCCCTCTGGTTCAGTTTAAAGGAACTGCAAATGAGGGAGCTCTTTTGTTCATGCAGTGCCTGTAAATCAGACTGGAAGCCCCGCTCTTCTGTTTTGGAAGACGCTGCATGAGGAGCAAGATAAGGAGGTGGGTGATCCACTTTTTGCTCACGCTCAGTGGGCAGAAAGCCGATGAGGGTGGGCTGCATCTGTGGCAGGCTGGAGGGAGGTGGTGATGAGGGCAGGCTCCAGATGAAGAGCACCTGCAGTAAGTCACAGGCAGCCCAAAAGGGCTGCTCGGATCTGTGCCTGCAAAATTGCAGGCACAAGTCCAAACCTCCCACATCAGTCCTAATTGGTGCTGCATGGGCCAGAGATGGGGCTTTGGATGTGGCCTAACGGCTGCATTCAGACTCCACCCCTATCCCTGGGCCACCCTGCTCACCGGAACGCCCACCGGAATGTACAGATACTAACCCTGTAAGGCAGGTCAGTAATCTCCCCCCCCCACGCGCATGGTGCAGATTGGGGATGCTGAGAATAAGAGAGAGCATCTTGCCTAACATCATGCAGTGCCTAACATCTTAGCAGTGAGATCTGAACCAGGGATTTCCTAATTCACAACTCAGTACACTACGACGATTGCAGCCACGATGGCACCTATTTTTGACCACTGTGCTGTGGCATGTTGGTGTGCCATGGTCCACAGATGTGCCACAGGAGATTGGGGTATATGGTCATTTATTAGTAGAGCTATTGAGGGATGTGAGCCCTCCACTGGCAGTGTGGTGTATCTTGTCAATTGTCCATAAACTGATGATGTGCCTGGACAACTTTAGTGCCTGTCGGGGTGCTGTGAGGTCTAGAAAAGATTGAAAATCACTGCACTGTGCTATCGTGTATTGTTTCATGGTAGAACAGCAATTCAATACAAGATTTACACAATCCATCCCTTTCCACTACAATACACTGGCTCTCACTGAGCATATTTTAAGAAGTCAGTACAAAGGAAATAACCATATTTATCTGTTGCAGCTTTAAGGGCTACGGTTGTTCAAGTCTTTATCCAAGCAACTGGATTTTAAGGCTGTTCAAGACTTTGGTGGCTTCTGGTTAGACTCTATTTTTTTTTAACAGACTTGAGTACAATCATGTTTAATATGCTGTGCAGGTACAGAACCTAAGTTCAACGAGACGCCAAGGCAGGATTACAGCACCCAAGGCAATATTGCAGTATAATTTATCCTCACAGCTTCCAGCAAAATTCAGTTCTTCTGTGACAGTGCATTTTTAAGAGCAGTTAGTGGAGCACTGGGACATTGTTCCTTAAATGTGCAGAAAGGCTGATACCAACATAAATGACAATATGGTATGAATGCAGCCAAAATTCTCTATTTGCATATAGTCTACTTAGGACAGACTAGAACCAGTACAAACAGGTTGTATCGTATGTGCCTTTTACTTGCATGAATTCAAATACATGCACTCTGGAGAAAAAAAAAAAGGAAATACATACTGCTGGCAATAACACTCACCATACCACTTAGGATAGGGACATCAAACATCAGGCCCATGGAAGCAATTTCTCCACCCCACCCTGGTTATAATTTGGCTCTCCAGCATGATAATTGTGCTCTCTCTCATATCTTGAAATTAAGAACAAGATTTGCACATTTTCTCTTTTGTCATTTGCAGCAAATGAGTTTCTATGTGAGAATCAAATGCTTATTTCTGGCCATCATCTGTTTAATGATGTCACTTCCTGCTTAATGGTGTTACTTCTGGTTCTCAGCAGGTACTGTGAACGTTATCTGTCCCACTATATGAAACGAGCTTGATATCACTAAGGGCACAACCCTAACCTGAAGGTAGGCTGGCACAGCAAAGTTTGGCTAGCACAAAGCCCAAAGCACATTTGGATCACACTCTCGGAGTCAGGGAGGATGGCGCACGTCTGTGTGCTGGCCTCTCTGACTCCGAGAGTGATCCAAACATACTTTATGGTGTCAACTTTGTTGACCTAACTGTGCCGGCCTAACTCCATGTTAGGATTGCACCCTAAGTAAACATATGCCCTGGAGTGAACCTGAGACTGGAGAGTAAATCTTCTGTTCCCTCAGTCTTTCTCAGGTCCTGTGTGCCTCTCATAGTTTCTAAACAGACAGTAATTTTTTTTTAATTTAAGGGATTTTTAGTACGTGTGCTTCTCATATTATGTGCTAACTGCAGATCTAACCCATGTAAGAAGCAAGCTGACTGTACAAACAAACAATGACTATTGCACTGCATGAAGGGCTATTTCAGGCTTTGTTGGTAATATTCTATACACACTGTAGGACATGAATCCTGGGACTGTATACATTTTCACTGCATATAGGAAGCAGTGTGTGGTTTGGACCCGTACACAAATGACAGCATGAACTGTTGGTATCAGATTCATCTTCCTTCTCCCTCTTCCTGGGACTCAGCTGCTCAATGTGATGGCTCTGAAGGTTCTCTCTGGCTCCAGAATGGCTCCCCCTCCACAGGCAGCCAATTGCCTTCACTTGAACTGATCGAATTATCAAGGGTTGCCAGCCAGGCCTGGAGTTTTGCAGGATAATAGTTGCTCTTGTGACAGCCTGGTCAGTGGTGGGATTCAGCCAGTTCTCACCTATTCTGCAGAACCGGTGGCTAATTTTAGGTTGGGAGAGGGAAGAAAGGCCGCGGCCGCCCTGAAGGACATGGAACCGGTTGTTCATTTATTTGAATCCCACCACTGAGCCTGGTGGACAGGACTGGCTGTTGTGCATGTCAAAGCTTGCTGTGTCAGCACCTGGCTGCTGGATTTGTACCCTGGGCAGACACTCTGGGGTTTCTATTTCTTGATCTGCAGCTTCCTGGTTCTTTAATTCTGCTGAGGACCCAGCATTCTGAAAGTGTGTGTGTGTTACAATGCCTTCTTCCCCATTACGAGTATGCAGAAGAGCTGTTGTGGGTTAGGGACAGGGTGGGGAGAAACATGGTGATCAGGTGTGCTGATTCACATTGCACTTAGGCCCAATCAGTGGTGGACCTAGAGGGGGGCAAATGTCCTGGGCACAAGGAGCGGAGGGGGTGGCAGCACCTTTACCCCGCCCGTCCACGAAATGTACCAGCAGCCTCTGCTGTTCAGGTTTAAGTAGTGGAGGGGTGACAAGCGGGCACTCCGCCACCTGCCTCCCCTCCTGCTGGCTGGTTCAGCTTTCAGCAGGGGAAGGAAGGTGTGCAGTGGCATGCCCACCTACCTCCCTGCCACTCCTTAAACAGAGCCGGCTGGGGCTTGCTTGCAGGTGGCAGAGACCTGGATTGGGCCGACCATAAGTGCATTTAGGGGGAGATGGCAGTATGATGGATGTGCCCCCTCCCCCGTGGCACATTCTTGAGGAACACCCCTGGGCCCAATAGTTTGCATCGCTTATCACACCTATGATAAGGAGACTCATAGGATGCACAGGGTTGAGCTAAGCTCAGGTTTCTGTTTTAAGGACTTGGTGGTATTGTGGTTATCCTGCCGTTGCTTCCATTCCCATATATAACATTTTTCTCCAACAGATCCACTGGATTTCAGACTGATGTAAGGTCACCTCAGGCCTCTCTGTTAATCAGTAACAACCACATTAGCTACAAGCAGCTCAAGTACTATGGTGGACTTCCTGTTCTTCTTCAAGGGCAATGAGGGAAATGGTGGCGCACAGCAGCCAAGGCATCGCGGTACAAGGAGGAGACAGTCACTCATGGTAGTAGTGGTGGACGATGCTGCTTAGCCTGGCGAGAAGAGCATGTTTCACACCTGCAGGATGCAGCTTTGCATTTGCCCCTCCATTTTAACAAAGTCACAGGCCCAGCCTTTGCATAGCCTGTCATGCTTGGGAAGGCAGCTTCCTTTTGCCACCTGCTGGTAGAACTGCGGCTGAAGCCACAGCCGGAAGGCCGAAAGCAGCAGTCAGCCACCACGAGCCTTTGGGGAAAGCAATGGAAGTGGGCTTCATCACAACTCATTGGAATCCCACATTGTCCAATGGTACTTAGGTGGCAATCTTAAGGACACACTAGTGAACACATCACATGAATTCAGTAGCATAAAATAACCTCACAGCCACAAGAAAGACGGACATCAGTCAGAGACGTGCTTTTCCCTTTTTTCAAATAAAAATGATAAAGAGAAGTATTCTACCCCTAGTAAAGAACAAAATGCACAGGCACCTTAGTTCTTGAATAGAGTACTACCTGCGGCATTTGGTATTATCTGAATAATTGTGCATAGGACAGCATAAAAAACAAAGCATCTTGTAGCAGAGATTATCCCATTTGTATCAGCAGAAGCTTTTGAGGACTACTGTCCACTTCATAAGAAAGCTTATGGGGTGTCAAAACATAAGGCCCTGGGGCTGGAACCTCAGGCTCTACCAGCAGCAGCAGGTCTCGGTTGCTGAGCTATGCGAGGTGTCACTGCTGAAAGGGCTGCCCACATGATAACTGGGCTCTCCCATATCTTGAAAATATCAAGACATGTATTTTCTTCTGTCATTTGCAGTGAACAAGTTTATGAGAAAAAAGTGCTTATTTCTGGCAATGATCTGCGTAATAACATCACTTCCTGTTTTATAACATCACCTCTGGCCCTCAGCAGACATCATTAATGCTATTCGTCCTTTTTTGGGGGGGGGAGGATTTATACCCCGCCTTTCCCATGCCAAAGCAAATGCCCAAGGCAGCTTACATGGGCAGGCTCGTCTAAACCACTATTTTTCAATGGGGATTTTACAAATATACAGTATTCACTGAATTCACCAAATCCTCAGTCCCAGATGTAGCCTTCACAGTGTGTGCCATCGAGCTTCAGGAGGTGATCGTCAGTCCATCCTGGACAGGTCTTCAAGGTTGGACTCCGTTCTGTTGCTGGCTGGCCTTCTCACATTCCCACTGGCTAATCAGTTCCACAGTGACTCCATTCTGCCCCAACAGGTACTGCAGCTTGTCACAGCCTGACATTCTGTCTCCCATCCAAAAATAGACCACAAATTCTCCTGCTTAGCTTCAGGCAGTACCAGCAGCTCAACCATCAGTCCACACCTCCTGCCACACCTCTAAGTTTGACACCCCTGTGTTAGCCTTTAAGGTGCTACAAGACTCCTTGTATTTTCTGAATTGTGTCCACGTTCTGGCTGCCTCTGCAGTCGAATGTCTGTTAGGTACAACTCCAGCAATGGGGACTCTTCAGGTTGTGAGTCACTTTTGACACTGGGCTGCCATTCAGGCTAATGCTATGGATGGTGGGGAAGGTGATGTCAGAAAACTACAGAAGCAGGGAGAAAAGAGAAGGAACTAACGGGGTCAGGTCAGCCAGGTCAGGTGCTAGATGAGGGTCCATCCAGCTGGGCCAATCCCTGATGGCAGAGGGAGTGTAAGCTGGCTAAGAAATTGTGGCCACCACTGCAACCAGCCTACAGATGGAAGCATCCCCCCAAAGGCCATGGTTGAGGCCTCTCCATATTGCCTCTGATGGCCCCCAAACATGTTGCCAGCCAGCCAGGAACTCCAGGTGCAAAACCTACTGGGATGACACAGCGTGGAAACAGCTGGCCGGCGACATGTTTGGGGGCTATGGGAGGAAACATGTAGAGGCTCCTCTGCAGAACAGTAAGCTATGTTCGTGCGAGGGAGGGATTTCAACAGGCACTGGGTCTGGCCCGCAGGATGTAGTTTTGAGGTGCCTGCTCTAAAAGAAGCTTCTACTGGTCAGAAGGGAGGGAGAAGCTGCCTATTTGGTAATGGGATGGGTGGGAGGAGTTTGTTGCTTGCTGGGATCCACCCCTTACTGCCCCTGCCAGTAAGCCTTGAGGGCAGCAGGGACCCAGTGCAGGACTTTGGCCCAGCCCCCCCCCCCCGGCATCTGATGTTGGCACTACCAACATGATTTATCTCCTTGATTTATTTCCACTGCCCAGAGCCTTTTGCTTCTATCCGTTGGAATTCCCCTGCCCCTTCTACACAGCACTTTCAATCATGCACAGCACTTGCCAGCTGCCACACAACACAGCGCAGGGGCCAACCCCCATGTTTTTCTCCAGCAGTAATCCTGCTCCCGCCCACCAGCCACCTGAGCACACACAGGCCAACTCAGTATTCCCCCTCTACTCTGCCATTGACAAAACTGGCCTGTGCTCTTAAGGCAAAAGTTCAAACTCGACGACAACAACAACAACAACAACAGGAAAATTACAGCTGGTCAGGGGGAGGAAATGTTTTAATAGAAACAGGGATGTTTAATGCTCAAATTTTAATTTCACTGCTGAACACATGCTTCTTCTGTAACGTCCTCTCCTTCCCCAATTACACAGACTCTGCAGACTGAGGGTGCAGTCCTAACCAACTTTCCAGCACTGACACAGTGGTGCCAATGGGGCATGTGCTGCATCCTGCAATGGAGCAGTAGTCATGGAGGTCTCCTCAAGGTAAGGGAGTGTTTGTTCCCTTACCTCAGAGCTGCATTGCCCTTACCCCAGTGCTGGAAAGTTGGATAGGATTGCACCCTGAGAGAAACAGGAGAATTTTACAAGCCTATGTACTGATGTAGCTACCAGGTTCTGTTGAGACCACCTCCCATTCCAGACTAGGGCTATGATCAGCGGTGTTATGCTGCCGGAACACTGGGCGGGACATCCGGGTGATCGACAGCTCGCCCGTCACGTTCCAGAGCGTTACGCCATTTGCGTAACGTACGCAAGCGGCGTAATTGGTTACGCAAACGGCGTAACGCTCCGGAATGCGACAGGCGGGCTGTCGATCACCCGGATGTCCCGCCCAGCGTTCCGGCAGCATAACACCGCTGGCTATGATGGCAAGGCTTTCTTGACAACGCCTGCATTGCACCACTACACGCCTCCTCTTATAGTTCAAACAGCTGAACTACAGCATCATCGAAGAGCAACATTTACGGTATCATGCAAACAGGCATAGCTGTCACATAGTCATTTGCTTCACAGAACTGGACAGCGAAGGAGCCTGCCTTTAGCATCAAGGAACGGTGCTGTGACTAAGTGCTAGCCGCAATTTTACAGGATCATAAAAAAAGCCACAATATCCTTTCACTTTCAGGGACTATCACTGTTCATGTTTTTAAAAAGCAACTGTCTAGCCTTATGGTTGGAGGGGTGTGCTTGAAAGTGTGGGGGCAAATCCTGGATAATTTTAGAAATCAGAGGAACTGCGGACTCCAAGTGGTCCGAAGGAGGTGTCGGTGTCCTGTGCAGCTCCTTCCTTTCCCCTATGATTAGCAGAGGCAGAAACCATGATGCCATTTTTTAACAATGAAAAACAAAACCTTGTTCAACAAGAAACCAACAAGTGGACTCAATTAGGATAACTTGCTCAGGTTGTGGAATTCGGTTTCTGTTGCAAATGTGGAGTCACCTTGGTAAAGAATGTGGCAGAGTAGTTAGATATTCTGTTGTGGTAGATATTCTGCATACAGTATATATAGTGGTAACGCACATAATCTGCAGGTCAGTCTCTGGCAACTCCAACTGAAAGGTCTTAGGTAGCTGGGCTATGACAGACTGCACCTAGTTAAGGTGGATCCAGATTATGATTCAGGGTAAGGCACCTTCTTATTGCATTGATCAGTATGGCATGAAAAATGTAGATTCTTGTGAAATGGCTATTAGGCAACAATTATGTAATCACATGGAACTTTACGGCATTCTGTTCTTTCCTTATTGCATCCTCTCTAAGGGTGAAATTAGACATGACAGCAGTTCCATGTGCTTAAATATGGAACTGCTGCAATTTCAGAAAGAGGGGGTTCAATTTAACTTTCAACTTAAAAGCAAAGAGGGTACATGGATAAGCAGTGAAGACCCTCCCAACCTGCCTGTGTCTTACCTCCTAAGTAAATACTGCAAGTGTGCTCTGCTGGGGGACGAGACTGGAGAGATGGACTGCATGAACTGTAGGGAAGGAGAAGATTCTACACTCATCGCCCATTCCTGTTTTTAGAATTGGACATTAACACCCCTGTCTACAAAATTGGGGCAATTCCATGTTTAAACACACAGAAATGCCACTTGCATGTCCAGTTTGGCTTTAGGTCCATGCCATCTTCCTTGACATGGCCTGCTTAAAGCATTCCATGTCTCCCTCTCCGGGCCACAGAGATCTCTCCAGACCCACAAGCAGGTCTTGGTGCCACCCCCTAATGTTCAGTGGGTACCGGGCCTTAACAAACTCATATGCAGCCAGCAGCCTCATCTTGTGCTTCACCATCAGGTACTGGATGACACAGGTAGGTGCCAGAGAGTAGCCATCCCTGCAGTGAATCAGAACTCGCTTCCTTTTCTGTATAGAGGCATCAATGCACTCGTTGATGTCCCAAAAGCAAGGCTGGTGCAGAGATGTGCAGTCCTGCTCCAAAGGTCCCTGGATGTGCACCTTGAGACGAGACCAGCTGTGCTGAGACGCTTGGCGACAGGTGCAGGGAATAAAGTTCAGGCTGCAGTCACTGGGCAAGCTGCTCATGTCAATGATGCTGTCGATGTTGTTCTTGCACAACACCTGCCCACTATAAGCTGCCTGGAGGTTGCCCAGGTAGACACAGTCCATGACCCTGGTGATGACTGGTTCCAAGAAGCTAAAGCCCTGCAGCTCCCCTGGTTTTGGTTCACTGGCTGCTTCGGATCTGGAACATCTATCATGGTGGCAAGTCTTGGAGCCAGAAACAGACAAGGGACCAGAATCCAGTTTGGAGTTATTGCTTCTTAGCCATGGAGTAAACAAGGAGAACCAATTGGAAGACTTGGGCTTAGACAGAGACTCCACAGGCAAGGATGTGGTGGATTTGCATGGGGAACTGGCCACAGAAGCACAGAACAAGGATGCCCGTTCCAGGGAACCTGTGCTGCTGGTTGCTTTACCATTATGGCCGAGCTTCATCTATAAAAGAGCGTAAATACAGAAGTTACATTATTGACACTTTCGTTCTCGCGTATTGCTGGATGCAGAAATTGGCCAGTGGCATGGCACCCAACCATGATCTTTCTGACTCCAGTATTTCCAAGTAGACTCACCTACCTCTAAGCACTATGATAATGGCTGATTACAGATCTGCCTAGACCAGTGATGGTAACCCTATAACACGTGTGTCAAAGATGACACACCAGAGTTCACCTGACAACACCTGAGGGCGCAATCCTAACCAACTTTCCAGCACTGACTTAGCTGTGCCAACAGGGCATGTTCTACATTCTGTAGTGGATTAGCAGTCATGGAGGCCTCCTCAAGGTAAGGCAATGTTTGCTCCGTTACCTCGGATCTGCACTGCCCTTACCCCAGTGCTAGAAAGTTGGTTAGGATTGCGCCCTGTTTTACTCATATTTCATTCTTGTAATGATTTGATATTTCTTTATACAGTGCAAAGCCCTACACATGATTGGGCTGCATTTTTTTTTTAAAGAAATGCAAAATGTTTCTGTTTTGTTAGGGAAGGGGGAGGTGACACACCAGCAAAGTTAGGCATTTTTGACACAGTGAGCCCAAAAGGTTAGCCATCACTGGCCCAGATCATCACTCACCTGAGTAACAAGGTTCTCTTGAGAGACCAGACCCTTATACTGCCTGGCACCATCTGATGAAAGGGAGAGACACAATGACCGATGAGCCTTCATGGCTGATTGAGACCTAGAGGCAGCTGCTCTGCTGATCTTTTGCTCCACTGCTTCATTCCTATTCATCATCAGGTTTGGGCAGGAGCCTGTAAGAACCAGACAATCCCATCAAGAAAGGGCATTCATGAAATACCTCCAACAGATATGGGACATTCCTTGAATATTAATGAATTCTTCCTCTGGGAAAAGGCAGCCCCTTTAAAGTGACTTTTTAACTGCTTTTACATTGTGTTATAAGCTTACACACAGCCGCTATAAATGAAGCCCTTCACCAGAAAGCAAAGTGATGTGAAACTGACCATTTATGAACGTCCAGAGTGGAAACTTAAGGCCTTCCCTTCATCTCCTTCAGCAAGGGGTTCCCAGAAGGAAAACCAAAAATGCTGTGGTCAGTTCACAAATCCTCAGAAAAACAAGAGTCGACCACTTTCATGGTGCACATACACTGCCATCCTAAGGGATCCCAACTTGGGGAAAAAGATGGAGCATAAACAGGTAATGGTAATGGCACTGAAATCCAAAAGCACCCTGAGTTGACAGACCTACTTGGCAAAGCCAAATGCCATCAACAAGAGATGTTTCTAATCCCAAAAGTCACTGTTCTATATAAGCAAATCAATTAGGACAGGCTGAATGTAGTGGTTCGTGACAGGTGGTTTCTTCCCCCCACCTCATTGGATCTCCAACCATCCTATCTTCCTTCTGTCTTGTGTGTCCAAGAAGAACACTCCAGACCCTCCTTTCTAATGAATTACTTGCCCCGAAAGTAATTCATTGTCTCCGAATCACATTTCTATGACAGCCAAAGTACCTTTGTTTTTGGAGCAAGCAGAAAATAGGGAAACTTTATATTACTCTTAAATGACTACAGTGGCACATGAATCTCTCCAGGGAACGGCAGCATACAGGAATGAGAGACTCCCTCCCTGCCTCACACTTTTTGAGTAGAAAATGGAAGGGAGGGAGAAAGAGGAAAAAAGTACTTGTGACATGCAGAAAAGGTGATAGTGGTTCAAATGCACTGTGAAAGCCGAACAAAGAGTGAAAAGGGAGCAGACTGTGATGTAAAAGGGATGGATGGAAGTTTGCACAGGGAGGAGCTGGAGCCTACTGGCTTGAGTATAACGCATCAGAGTAGGCTGCACAGACAACAGAAGACGCGGGGGAGGCGACAGCGAGGTGCCAATCTCTGGCATCAGGAAATCTGTCATAACTCACACATACAAGCCGGCAAAGCCAGAAGGTAGATAAGGCCCAGGCTATAAACCAGACGGGTCCAGATAAGGAGACTTTTTACTAACTCTTGCAAAATTTTACTTCTTTTGCTTTACTACAAGCAATAACGCCTTGGGTTCCAGCTCAAGGCTCCTGGCTTCCAACAAGCACATCTGTATCACAAAATGCTGCTCAACATTCCTAATTCTTCTTTACTGTCTGGATCCCACGTCAGGAAATAGAAGCAAGGTCCAAAAGTGGATTAGTGACTTTGACTGTCTTGCATGCCTACCTTACCTACCTGTACAGTGCTGAGGAAGCGCCACAGGGGAGGACAGATGCAAGGCCTTCTGAAAGCGTGTTGTAAGCAAGCCTGGAAATCAAGGGGGAAAAATGCACAATTGCAAGGGATAAACTGGCAGCTGATCAGACAGAAGCAGAATTAGAGACATATGTTAAACCTGGTGCAGGTAACAAGTAGTCCATCGATCCTCTTTGCCTTCACCTTCTAAGCCTTCATCAGCACAATTCTTATAATCTACCTCCTACACTATAGCCATAAGCCACAAGATCTTGAGCCACAACAGAGAATATTGTGGACTAAGTAAATGAAATGACCACAAAAGGGGGCATGGCCTGATACAATCAAGCATTTGTTTCTCAGTCAGCTCAATCAAAAGGGCCCAGGATGAGTAACAAAAAGCATAAATATTCATTAGAATAAAAAAAGCAGATTCCCGGGACAACTGTGAAGGTCATAAACAACACTTGAAAAGAAGCTTCATCATTTTTAATAGAAATCAAGCAACTGCAACAAACAACAACCATGAAGCCCGCAACAGAATGGGAAGAAGCAATGATTAAAAAAAACCCCACCACCATCTTTCCAAAGCTTGCTAGAACAAGCAAGGCCTCCTCCAAAAAATACTCAGAAGGTACCTCTGTGTGCCTCAGCCAGGAACTCATTCCATAGCCTCAAGGCTACATTCCTTCCAGGATTTGGGCTGCATGAAACTGAGTCTAATAAACCAATCCCTGATTGCTGCACAAGGCAAAAAGTGGACAAAATTATGATCCAAGGAGCAGTGGAGTCACAGTGTTGCAAGAGTGAAAGAATGAGGAGAGTGCTAACACCCAAAGACGTGTGTGCAAAGACGTGCACAAGATGGACACATGCAAATCTAATGGAGGTGCTCTCTTACCATGTGAATATGTGTGGTAGGAATGAGAGTGGACTGGCTAGGCAAATCCCATGTGACTGGCTAGACCTCCCCTGGACAGCTTGGAGAGTTGCTGCCAGCCAAAAAAGAGGCAATGCTGGGCTAGATAGATCATGGTATTAAGAGTAAGGAACAGTGGTGTCATTCAAATGATTTAGGAACAGGAACTCACTTTTGATTGGCACTTGTCGGGAACCCAGAACCAGCCACAGAGCCCATTAGGATCCGGAACACCCGTTCTGGTCCGTTCCCCCTGAATAACATCACTGCCTTCGCCCCCCTAGGAATCCGGAGTCGCTCCCTTTAACCCTCTGAGTGCCGGCCAACCAAGAAGAAAAGCTCTTTGCAGAGGAATCGGGAAGGGGGAGGAGGGAGAGTGAAGTGGGCGGAGTCAGCCCTAATTTTAACTAGTGGAACTGAGTTCCCCCGCGTTCCCCCTGCATTACATCACTGGTAAGGAAGCTTCATCTTGAACCCCACATGTCAATGGGCTGGAGAAAGGAGAAGGGCACACACAGCAAACAGCAGCTGTCACAGACCAAGTGCTTGTGCAAACAGCAGAGTCTTGCAAGCACTTACAGAATTGGGCTTGTCTATATTTCTTCCTCTCTGACTCACCTGAAAAGCCATTTTTCTTGGATCTGCATCTTTTGTTCAGTATTGTTCCTACTGCTGACTCCATGGTATCCAAATCTGAAATATGGAAGAACGGATGGTCTAAACCAGTGATTTTCAACCTTCTTCATCTCATGGCACACTGGCAAGGTGCTAAAACTGTCAAGGCACACCATCAGTGTTTTGACCATGACAAGACACGCCCGCACTGCTGTCATGGGGCTCACAGCCCAATGGCCCTACTAAGACATGACCCTCACCCAAACTCCTGCAGTATACCTGCGGACCATTTTCCAATTAGTGTGGAAAAATGTAAGTCTCATTTCCAATCCATAAGTTGATTTGCTTATGGGATGCGGAATGATTGCTGGTAATATGAGTACGTTTGTCCCCTTCCCCCGAGTAAAGCCCTGGCCCCTGCAATGGGGCTACTCCTTTCTATGCCAGCTATTTTGCTGGTGGAGACTGGAGCAGCTTCATGCTGAGTGGAGCTCAACGTGGCCAGTCCGACGCAGGGGGTAAGATCCAGCAGTGGAAGCCACCGCCAGTCCCACCTCCATATGGGCCCACTCCTCCCTCCCCCTGCCCAATTCTTCCCCTGCCCTGAAACAGCTTACCAGCAGCCAGAACTGCTGAAGCACCTGCCATTAGCACTGCCCGCATTGTGGCCGGGCACTAACTAGCACCAGCCCAGCTTGCTTACGCGGTGTCAAGTAGTTTAGAGCATGTTTACAACACTTTTAGCCAGGGCTTGGCACACATCGTCGGTGATATTGGGCTTAGGATACTAGACAGCTGGGGCAGATTTTACTGCTGTAGAGGAAGCTCTGCTTTTTTCAGTCCTGTAATAACCTTCAGTCCTGTAATAACATTCATAAAGGTAAAGGTTTCCCCACGACCGAATAGTCTAGTCGTGACTGACTATAGGGGGCGGCGCTCATCTCCGTTTCAAAGCCTGTAGAGCTGGCGTTTTGTCTGAGGACAAGCTTCCGTGCTCATGTGGCCGGCATGACTCTTTGCCGTAGCGCACGGAACGCCGTTCCCTTCCCACCAAAGTGGTCCTATTTTCTACTTGCATTTTAGGTGCTTTTGAACTGCTAGGTTGGCAGGAGCTGGGACAAGCAACGGGAGCTCACTCCGTCATGCGGTCTTGAACTCCCAACCTTGCAGTCGAAAGCCCAGCAACAGCGGATTAACTTGCTGCTTCCAAATCTAGTGCTGATTCCAGCAATCATTTAGCACTAAAGAAAAAGAAAAAAAGCAAGGACACCTGGCATATTAAGCGTTTATCGGATGCTGTCCCAGCCAATGCAAAGTGCTGCAGCCTCCCAACAACCAGGCTGTGAGTAGGTAGCTCCCAGAAACTAGAAAGAGGAAATCTGATAGCACCAGGGTGGGTGAGCATGGGGGTGAGCAAAAGAACATCAAATAATAATCCAGAATCAATATAGCAATTTCCTGCATCCTTTCTCTATTTCCTTTCTTCCGTGCCCCCACTAGGTGCTTCTGTCTAGTATGTTTAATCACCATTTGGAAATAATGGGTACAGTGGTAGGTTCAGAAGATATGTGCCACAATGATATTAATCATCTTATATTACAGGCACAAATCAGCAGCATGTTGTAAAGGATGCTGAGATCATCACTAGATTATCACACAAACTGGAACAGCTCCAGAGGCCGTGTAACTCAGATCCTGGAGGTGAAAACCATGAAGAAAGGCCACCACGTGCCTGCTTGAGAGTATACAAGGACATCTGTCTGGCCACTTGGAGACAGAACTGTGGCTTTTGGCAATGTCTAGCTGCTTAGATTTGTAATTTAGGAGCTGTCACATATGTATTTCCTGGAGTTGATTTTGCCCCCAACAGATTTAAGGCCCAAGCCTAGCCAACTTTCCAGCAGTGATACAGTTGCAATGCAGCTCTGAGGTAAGGGAGCAAATCTTCCTTACCTTGAGGAGCCTCTGCGACTGAGCCCCCCACCCCACACCCCACACCCACACACTGCAGGATGCAGCACAAGCTCCTTTGGTACGGCTGCACCAGCATTGGGATGTTGGACAGGAATGGGCCCTTAATTTAGCAGAAGGGCAGGGCTGGCCCAAACCTATAGCAACCTGGTTGCTATGCCTTAGGCAGAATAGCAACCACTGTCCCTTTCCCTGGTGATGTGCCCATCTCTGTTCCTTCCATGCCTGGCCTGGCAATGGAATCAGGGGACAGAGCAGAGGTGTGCCAGAGAGGAAAACGTTGGGCTAGAGTGCCAGAGATGCTCTAGCCGGCGAGGCTCCTCTCCTCGCCTCCACACTTCCTCCTCAGCTGCCTCATCCCTCTCTTCCTTTTCCAACCCAGGGAGTGGGACGAGGAGGAATGGAGGCAAGTGCACAGATGGCGGTTGGTGCCCCCCTGCTGCTAATCTGCTGGCTGAGGTGGCTGCTTCAACTGAACTCATGGAAGGGTGCCTAGGAAGGGTCAGCGAGCTAGTATTGGCAGGGGAAATGAAACGCAAAGGCGCCCACCCAGTGGTGTTCCTAGAGGGGGCAACACTGAGAAGTGTTGCAGGCGCCTGAGCGCCTGTGTAATGCGGCCCCATCCCCTCGCCTTCAGAGCTATTCGCGGCTCGGAGAGCAAAGCCTACCTCGGAGCAAAGCCTCCGAGCCGCGAATGGCTCCGAAGACGAGGGGGCGGGGCAGCGTTACACAGGAGCTCAGGCGCCTGCAACAGCGTTTTGCCCCCCCTCTAGGAACGCCACTGCTCCCACCCCCGCTACGGAGCACTGGAAGCAACGAAGACGAGCACGTGCAAGAAATCAGGCCAAAAGAGGAGGCGGCAGAAAGCGGCGGTAGGCGCTCGGTCCGTGGAAGGGGCAGCCCCACTGGGGGACACGTTGAAAGAGTTCCACCGCCTGCCTGAATCGGCACAAAGGAAGCCCCCTCGGCGGGAAGCGCAGTCGTCTCTTCTCTTCGGCAGAGGCGCGCCGCCCGGAGAGTCACCCCGGCCCTTCTGCCGCGCCACTCCTCCCTCAATCCCAGGGCAACAGACCCCCCCCCCCCCAAGTTCTTCGCTCACCCCGCCCGCCTTCCCTCCCTCGGCGGCACACACACCGCCCCGAGCCAGGGCTGGAGTTCGCTTTCTCCGGCCGCCTGCTTGCAGCGGGAAGTCGCAGACTGCCGCGCTGCGATCCACGCCAACTCGACAAACTTCCAGCCCAAGTTCCAGCCGCGATTCGTGGGGTCGCCCCAGGGTTCACCTGCTGCGAAGAAACTCCGAACTTGCCGGCTCCACATCGGGCGGGCAGCAGCCGGCTCAACCCATCTCCTCCTCCGAGAAACAGGACCCACCGGGCGAGAAAGCGGGGACCCGAGGGAGCAGTGCAGAGGAAGGATGGGAAATGTAGTCTTTGCGGCACAGGCGAGCTACCCCTTCTGCTACGCTTTTGCTTTGGGCGACTCATTTGTTAAACCACAACCCACTAATTCTTCAGGGCATCCCTTTTCGTGTGCAAAGTGCTTCACAATGCATCGGCAAACGCTGTCCTGAAATCACTATCCCAAGTATTACCTCGTTTACTTCAAAATTACAGTACCCTTTCCACTCGTACTGTGTATCAGTATCAGAACCTTTATTGGCATATGTAAAAAATAAACATATACTATGTAAATTTCATCCCGTAATGAATTGGCTATTCAGATTAACCCAGATTTTGCAACAGCCATACTAAATTCTGGCATCGCTAAACAACATAGAAACTATTATACGTTTGTGTGCTGTTTTCTAATTATGGGTTTCTTAATTAAAGTATGTGTTTCTTAATTAAAATATGTTTCTTAATTAAAGTTTCTTAACAATGGAGCTATATACTTATTATCATGTTCTGGATGAAATAAACCCTTTGATGTCCTTCTGGTTTGGCTCCATTGAGCAGGTTAGAGGCTATAACATCCCTAGCCAGGTTGAAGAACCAGACGAATAGCCAAATGGGCTATTTATGAGATGCAAGTGTGGTACAGTACATACATTGTTTCTCACTCTGCATGCAAATTACAAGGGTAGAAACTTTGTACAGGCATGTCTCAGTATCCACTGGGGTTCTGTTCTAGACCCCCCCCCCATGCCCCCATGGATACCGGATACTGAGGACACTTTTTAAAGATAGAGGAACATCAGGTTTTTTGCTGCAAAAAAAGGTTAAAAAAAGATTTGTTTAAAGTTCCCCTATCTTTTTCATAGGTGTCCCAGTATCCATGGTAGTATCCATGGTATCATTGGATAACTAAAACTGTGGATATGGGAACAGTGGATACACGGGCACACCTGTACAGTATAGCAGTTTATCTATACTGTACAGTTTTAAATTGCATAATAAAAATGCCATCTCGTTTGAAAACAGCTTTGTCAGGGAGTCTTGCTGAACTCTGCAATTCTGAATGTTATACATAATTTTGCTGTTCACATCAAATACATATTTATGAGATATACAGGTGAGAATATGGGTTGTAGGACACACACATCTATATATATTTAACTGTTTTCTTATTTTATAGCATGTTTTTTTACACTGCCAACTATATGGCCATTTGACTGTCTGACATTGCATGTACTGCCCGAAGTTACCTATCTCTGCTTACTAGGCAAACAGACACCTTTGAAGAATTGGTAGTTTTCTTCTGTTTAGCAGGAAGAGAGCAACGTCCCTATTCATCTCAGCACATCAGCTTTTCTGGTGACTGCTGTTGTCTGCCTTGTGTCTTTTTAGAGGACGGAATATCCTCTCATTCCTTTTGCTATGCAAACCACTTTGTGAACATTTTTGCTGAAATACACATTTGTCATATATACATTTTTATATAAAATAATAAAGTAGAAAGTATGAAGCACAAGCTAATCCCAGCTAAGCCAGCTCTATTGATTTCACTAGAGAGGTTAAGCAAACATACGAAGTTAAAATCAATGAGGCTGAAGAGAATTATATTTTGGATAGTCAAATTTAGAGTAGTGCGTTACTGACATCATCAGAGCTCAATCTGAGGACCAGCCAAAATGATCAATTTTGATCTAGTCATACTTGAAGTAAAATTAGGAGATATCTGGATATTGTAATAATACAGGTTACATAGACTTGTTACATAAAATTCATTAGGTTTTCTTCAGAACACAAGACAAGAACTTCTGAAAGAAAATATACAGAATTGAATTACACTTACCTCGTCTAAAAAGCAAGCAGACTAACCAACCGCTTATTACTTTGCTTCCTTCTCTTTTCCTGTTGCTAACACTTGCCAGCTTGCATCTACTGCTGGGCTGCCTGAATAAAGCAAGCAGGCAAGCAGCCGGCCTCAGTCACTTATGAAGGGTCTGTTCCTCCACAATGCTGATTATGATTGGCTGGTAACGGTTGACTTTGGGTATCTAAGATACTGCTCTCTCTATATGATGCCACACGTCACTGCTTGAGATCCAGAGATACAAGCCCTTCGCTAGTTGGTTGCACAAATATAGATTGGTAGATACTGTTCCTAACATCTTACAAATCAAGTTGGAGACAATAAAGCCTACAGGGTACAGGTGAGTATCAGCCTCATGAAGCATCATGGGAAGGTATAAAATATAGCCACAAAAGGAAAAGCTACCCTTGGCTTCTAAATGTCTCTAGTAGGAAAGATCTTCTCTTACAGCACAACCCTAAGCATGTCAACTCAGGAGTAAACCTCACTGCATTCAGTGGGGTTTACTCCCAGGTAAGTGTGTATAGGATTGCTTATGGAATCCTTACTTATTGAAGTATTGACCCATTAGATGATGATGGGTGGCATTGTAATCCATGCATGGTTCTAGTAATACAGCAAGCATATTTTCCTAGCCAGCTCAAAGTGATCATAAAAACACAATATAATGGGAAGTCATTCCCATTAAAGTCAATGGGGCTTAATCCCAGATAAGTGTGGCTAGGATTGCAGCCTTACCATGTTACACTGAGCATACTTATTCATGGCTGCTCCTAAAGGGAAGAAACTAAAGGTCCAATCCTAATTAACACCCAAGCACTGATGCAGCCATGCCAACATAGCATCCTGGTTGGGGGGGGGGCATCAAGCTGAGGCCTCTTCAGGGTAAGAGAACTTTCAATCCTTTACCACAAGGTAAGCATCTGCTTCACCAATGGGCCTCCTCAGATATACGCCAGGAGGTGGAATGGGGATAGGATCTTGGGACACTGTTGCTGGGCTCCACTGCTTCCTCCCCCCATTCTGCCTCCTGCACCAGAAATTCCCCCATTCCTCCCCCTCCCCACCCCATAACTCCCACCCTTCCCATGCCAGCTTTCCTGAGCTCCTGTGGGCAGCCAGTAATGGCAGCTGGCTGCTGATTCCACCACCACAAATGGCAGCAGTTCCAAAATGGCTGCCGGCAGCATGCTGTCCACACTGCCATGTGACCATTTACAATAGCAGAACCGTGTTCCACCATTGTAAGTAGTCAGCATTGGACTATAAGGGACATTTGTCATTCCCTGCTTGTGTTCCATTCTTACCAGGCCACATATAAGGGCTTCAGCTCCTCGCATCTGGTCACCGTAATGCAGAATGCTTCAGACCATGTTGGTCACCTGCCAATTGTCATAGTGGACTAGGTGGAAATATATTACCCAGTGGTGCAACACTGGCACTAGCTGCCTATTGACTTCCAGGTCCACTTCAAGGCAATGGCTTTAAATGATGGGTGCCCAGTATACTTTCACCTCTCTTTCTCTTCACAATCTCTGAGATCAGCTGAGGGCACCATTTTAACAATACCATCTTTGGAACCAAATTCACACCTAGCAAGGGCACATAAAGAAAATCCCTTCCTTTTGGAAGCTTGCCAGTATAGAAACCAAACCATCTCCTGGAAACAATAGAATGCTTATCTCAGGAGCCACTAGGTGGGTCGTGAGTCAATTTCAGATGGGCCACGTAGCACCTAACTCAACCATAATTAAAAATTATGGGAAGATAGGACATTTGAAAAGGGGAGTCCTGTGTGGTTATTTTGCTTGTGTCAAGGTTAATAAATAGGCTTCTTGTTCCCTTTCCAATTCACTTTGCTATCGGAAAATGGCTGAGAAATAAACCAATTTATTGTTGCATTCTCAGGAAAGCAGTAGGCTCTGACGGCACAATGAAGGCACCAGAAGACATCACTTCTGCTGATTCCCAGACAGATTGTCATTCTAAAAAGTGAGTCCTGGTCTAAAACATTTGAGAACAACTGGCTTATCTGATTGGGGTGGCTTTGTCCTTGAAGGCTATGATTAAGCCAGCCGAATATGAGGCTCTGAAAATACTGGTTTTTGTTTCTTTGAATTTTATTTTGCTTGAGTGAGATTTTGAGGTATTTTGTTACCCACCCCAAGATCAGCAGCCCTGAAGAATGAAGAGCATATACTGTGAAAATACATGAATGGACCATTAAGTCACTCATGGAGAAAAGTTCCTGAGCTTTTGATTGTGCAATTCGGTAATTGACTCTCAGTTCAGGAAGAGAGAAAAATGGGGGCAGAGCTGGGTGGTATTTTGCACCCATTGTGGAACCATGCCATCAGCCTGACCCTGTTAAACGGCATCTTCTGAATGGGCTAGGACTGGTAGCAGTGATGTCATTCAGGGAGAACGGACCAGAACGGGCGTTCCAGATCCTAACGGGCTCCGTGGCTGCCTCCAGGTTTTTTTTTTCTTTTTTCTTTCCAACATTTGAATTTGAACTCAAAAGTGAGTTCCTGTTCCTAAATCATTTGAATGACACCATTGACTAGCAGGTATAAGAATTTTCATAGTGCCAATATGATTTGTGGGTGGAAAGAAGCAATTAGTCAGTGTGCCTGCTACCCCCAAAATACTCCAACTAGGATCACCCCCTAGATGGAGAAGGCCTAAACCAAACCAGAAAGAAAAGTAGCAGGGGCAGCAGAACTAGTGTAGGCATCCCTTTGGTCTCTGGAGTACAATGAACTAACACTACATCTGCTATTCCCCTGCCACCCACCCACCCATCCATCCACAGTATTGCTCACAACATTTGTTTCATTTGAAAAGGCTCATTAACATCTACCTAAAATAACTAGTAGCAATGCTCAAAGGAACATTTACTTGTTGCTTAGTATTTAAAATAACGAGTAAAATAAAATAATTAGTTAGCAATGCTCCAAGGTCCCTTTATTTGCTGCTTTGTATTTCACAAGCAGTTTACAAATGTTTGCCTTATGGTCAGGATCTGCAATGTAATTATTTTAAGGATATTAACATAGATAGCAATCATGATAGTCATTGTGCTTATTACTGGGTTCTTCTCTTGTTCTTAGGCCTGGCAGAAATCCCAGCGCTACACAAGTCAATATGTTGCCTTACCCATGTTGCATGAACAACATGGCTTGAAACCAGCGACGGGATCTACAAACAACCTGGGGGAACGATGGGCGGGACTTACGTGGGGCTTCTGCGTGATTGGCTGCCCATCCGCAGCGTTCTGCAGCTGTCCTGGCCTGGGGGGGGCTGCCCCCAGTTAGCGTGCCCCACCGCTGCTCGCCCAGGCACCCGGCACGACCCTCACCCGTCCTCTGCAGCGAGCAGGAGCCCCCCCCCCCGAGGCCAGGGCAGCTGCGGATCGCCGCGGACGGGCTGCCAATCACCCGGATGTCCCGCCTACGTCCCGCCCAGCGTTCCCCCAGGTCGTTTGTAGATCCCGTCGCTGCTTGAAACCCAAGCTTGTGTGACCACATTGTGCTCCAGAATTACAACTGTGGGGGCTGTGTGTACTTCTCCCTATTCTGTTTCTCAGATCATGCTTAACTACATCTGCAATTGATCCTGATGTTAAACAGCCAGGAGTAATTTCAGGGGTTGGCCAGTCCTACCCAAAAGTTCAGAGTCATTGGAGGGCCTAGGCGGCCAGCCCCTGAAGTCTCAGTACCTAGCAGTTATGGGATGCTTGGGTCCAAGGCTGGGCTTTGCTACAAGCCAAGAAAGCAACTTGTGCTTTGTGTGTATGTGTAGTGCTAGCATCAAGTGATTACTAGTTCTTCTAGTACTTGGGAACAGTTGGGAACAGTACAGTTGGGAAACTTGTCCTTTCATCCCAAAACAAGTAGGAGCTGCATTTCCTTATCACAAGAAAAGGAACAGAGAAAGCAGTCTCTTTTTTTTAGCTCTTGGGCAGTGGCATCTTGAAGCGGGTTTTCAGCCCCACAGTTTTGTCAACTTCTTCCACAGGTTGTAGGCTGTGCCATTGCGCAACAGGCCGGCGGGGATTGGCCAGCATATCCGACCAATGGCGCAGCTGGTTGCCTGTAGCTCTGCAGCCCAGGAACACTTTGCCAATCTGGTCATCCTTGGTCACTTTGTCATGATCCCAGACTGAAATCACCAGGTCTACATTCTAGAATGGAGACACAAAGCAATGGGATGATGTGAGAATGCGTAATAAGAGACAATGACAAACACAGTTTAGAGGGGAAAAATATTTTCACATTGTGGATGTGACATTTCATGCACACGCCTTTTCTCACAAGATTCCCTGAATCAATCAATCAATCAATCAATCAATCAATCAATCAATCAATCAATCACTAGTATTTATATACCGCTTTTCAACACAAAGTTCACAAAGTGGTTTACAGGCAAATAATAACATTCAAGTTAAATGGCTCCCTGTCCCAAACGGGCTCACAATCTAAAAGACTGGAGAACACCACCAGCAACAGCCACGAGAAAGACACTGTGCTGGGGTGACGAGGGACAATTGCTCTCCCCCTGCTAAATATAAGTGGACACCACTTGAAAAAGTGCCTCTTGCCCAGTTAGCAGGGGTTAGGAATCTAAAGGAGCTGTTTATGTACGGTATGGCAGCAAATGCATGGAAGCTGCTTTTCACAGTGTTCATCCCACAGCATAGCTGTAACGTTTTAAGGCCTGCCACCATGTGGACCGTACCCATCATAGGTCCCTGCCTATCAGTGGTCCTCCAATCTTGAGCAGGCACCCAGTGAATGGTAAGGGGATCCATAGGACCACCCCTTATGATGGCAAAACTTTATAGCAATGCCATGGGATAAAGCAACTTAAGTCAGGGATAAGCAACTTAAAACCACTGCAGAGCAATGGGGCATCTCATTTAACCTGTTCATATTATATGTAGAGGTGCTTGAAAACAGGTATTTGAAAGAGGTGTTTATTGTACTCAAAAGAAGATTTAGGCTATAATCCTATCTTAATCACCAAAAACAGACACTAATTTTCTATGGCAAGTGATAACTATGTTGGTGGGATTCTTAAATGTATGAATTTTACATTAATATTGTTGGACACAAAATGATGCTAGTGGCCTTTGGCAGCAAACAAGAGGCTCAGAGGAAGAGATGTGGTGGCAAAGGCAGCTATCCTTGCTATCTCATCTCTAGTCATGCAAGCATAATTCAGCATAACAACTGACACTCCTGACCTCAGCTAGAGGATACAGGCAATACATTAAGCTGTCTAGAGTCATCATTTCCTAGAAATGTGCACCCGCTTTTCCATGATGTCCACTAGATGCAGGATGAGGAACCCTACCTGAATCAGGTTAAAGGGCACATCAAAACCAAATGCCTCGTTGAAGTAGGGGCTTAATGTGCTTTTCTTGACACTCGTCTTCTTTTTCTTCCATTTCTTTTTGTTCAGGATAAGCTGCACTTTAACGTAGGGGTCTAGGATGAAGTGAGGAGGCAGAGAGACAGAAACAGTTGAAGTCTGATGAGAAATTCGTATTGTCCTACAATAGGAGGGCACAGAGCACAGGAGTTCTGTTTGGCTCTGTTGAGAGGTCCTTACAAGGCAATTTCATCCAGAATGGTTCTATTTTCTCCAGCCGCCAACCTTCCCCAGGGGTCTTTGACAGGCTGACCCAGCCTGTCAAACTTTCAAGATGCATCCTAGCTTCTTCCTCACCGCAGAGCTTTGTCAGTCAGCATGATATAATGACTAGGGTGATTTTGGATGGTTTTGGATGAGAAATCCAGGTACAGACCTCTTGCTCATGAAGCATGTTAGGTGGCCATCCACAAGTCAGGGTCTCTCAGCCTGACCTACCTGAAAGGGTGGAAATGAAGCTAAGAGCCCAAATCCTAGTCCCTGCCATGCTATAGTATACTGCCACACCAACAGAGTGCATTCTGCATGCTATGGTGGCGGTGATCAGAAGGCTTAAAAACTTACTCCTCAGCAGGCCTTCTGGCTGCCCATGTGTCTCCTCAGACCCACACCAACTATGTAGCTGAACATATGTCCAAGGAAAGGAAGGGGGCAAGGCAGGCTGGAAAATGGGAAAGGGGAAAGATGAGCTAACATCTGGCACGTGCACCTTCCACCAAGATCTGGCCCCTTCAGCCTGCCCTCTCTCCAGCCAATCTCTCCATTTCACACAAGGCAATCCTAGCCCTGATGTAGCA
>JAJKFI010000016.1:5613355-5706128 GCA_029204185.1 Lerista edwardsae | reverse complement strand
GGGGAGGGGGCAAGGCCAAAAAGTGGCTATAATGCTGCATCCAAGGCCTTGTCGGGAGGCCGTGTGTCCCCAATTCAGGATGTGCGGCTTCCTCAGTTCTGTGCCTGCTACACAGCAGGTGCAGATCCAAGGAAGCCCATGGGGCGGCCGGAGCCTCCCCTGGGGCAAGGGGACGAATGTGCCCTTGCTCCGGGTAGGTTCCCCAGTGCACCTAAGGTGTGCTGGATTTGGCGCAGGCCCACCAGTCCAGCGCAGTTTAGGATTGCGCTCTCCATCTCTCCATCTTCAGAGACCTACCCCTGTCTCCAACTCAGTATGGGGCAGGGGGGACAAATGCCCTGGGGGCCACCAAGCACTCTGAGGCACTATGACCCACTCCTTTCCACCACATTTTTTTAATGGCCCGTCTCCTCAATTGGAAGCTTCCCAAGGCCCAGAGAGGCCACAAAAACTGGAGGTAATTTTTTTAGGCCTTCCGGGGCCTCAGAAGGCCTTCTTTGGGTCAGGGAGGCCACTCTAAGAAAGATTGGGGAGGAGGGTGGGAAAAACGGGGAAATGATAAAGGGGTGACCTTTGGTCCTGGCCCTGTTTCAGAGTGGGGTAGGCTCCTCAGCACCAACGTAGACAGTTTTATAGCAGCAGATCACAAGAGCCGCCTGCTGCAAAAGGGGAATAGGGTTGCACTGTCAAATGTTAATCTAATCTCTTGGAACGTATCTTTTTTATTTGTAATACTTTTTCCAAGGACAGCAAAAGGCAAAAGGACCATCAAGATAGCTGGTATGGTGTCTAGCATGTTAAATTAGATCTAAGGGGATCCTAGACATAACGTGACTACAGATTTTATCTGAATAATGCCCAGTAAGGCATCGCTGCATCTGTTTTATCAAGTTCCTTTGCTCTGCATCAAGGGCTCCAGCTGTATCCTTTTCCATTACCTGATAATCCATGGGCATCCATCCGCTTGAGTTTTTTGGCTTCCAAGATGACCACAGTTAATTTGCTGGTGCTGGGGACATATCGGAGCGAGAAGCATATTTCCCCAAGGCGCTCTTGCTACTCCAAGACAAGGCAGGAGGAAGAGGACAGATAACTAAGATCAATAGCAGGCAGCTATAAGTAGAAACTAAAAGGCCCAATGGAGTACCAAAGCTCAAGACTGCCTGGCAGCCATGATGGACTTGTTCCAGAAGACCTTCTCTGAATCTCAGAAGAACAAGAACTGTTAGGATGACCCAGGGGGAAAACAAATACTGTACCCTCCAGATGTACTCAGAGGTGTTTTTTCTCTTCAGTTAAATTGATCAAGCAGGGAAAAAAAACACCTGGTTCTTGTTTTTGGAGGGCATAGAACATTCAGATGCCAATGCCTATGCTGTCCTAGCTCAAGAGAAGGGCCAAAACAGACATGACATAGGAGAGCCGCCATAGGATCTTCAGGCACTCAACAATGTGTTTTACGCAGACATGAGGAACACTAATTTTCATCAGAGCATCATCATTGGGAGATGGAGTATTTAACCCCTTCCTTGCTTCCTTTCCCCAACCTAAATCACTCCTCTCATATCCCAGCGACCAATCAGCACTGAGCATGGCTGGCTTCTGCTGAAGAACCAAGGCTCCTTGAATTCAGTCCTGTAGACTAGCTGAAAACATGTGGTGAGTAGCCACACCATGGAAATGATGTTAGTTTTTGGTGCGTGTCTCATTTGTTGTCATGGCTGCCACACAGCGCCCTCTAGGGGAATACTCAATTTCTGCAGAGATGAAAAGAACAAAAGAACTGCCTCTCTGGGGTCAAAGGACTTTCTCCCAGCAGCTTATCTCCAACAGTGGCCCACCAGCCTTGGATGAGGAGGTTGTGTGAAACCAGATGGCATGATGGATTAGCCAAATCCACCTAAAGTGGATACATTCAGTATCACCAATCAAATCCATGGCATCATGCGCATCTCTCCAGCTACTGCACCAACAATTAGACTTTTTTCCTATTTAGAAAATCTGGCCATTTCTTACTTAGCTTCATAATTGACAGAGAAGTAGAACCAAAGGACTAAATATATTGTTATTAAAAATAGTGTTTGGACTTGTCAAAAAAACACACCCTTATAACGAATTATGTGTAGCCAGAAGAGTCTTACCCTTTCTCCTTAACCACATCGACTTATCACCAATCCCTCCATCTTTTTGGTGATGCTGTTTCAGCACTGAGCACCTGCATCTTCTCCCCACCCTGAATGAAGGATCAGGGCTTTCTTCCAGGTCACATAACAAGTATCCCTTATATGCCTGAGTCATGACCATTTTGGACAGCGTTCCAAGGCAAGACTGGAGTCCCAAAGTATTTTTGAAATGCTGTTAAGGGGTTGCTTTATCCTATTTTGCTACTTCAGAATAATCAATCATATTATATACCGTATATGCCACAAATATTATCTCTTGCTTGCTCAAAATGCCTATACACTGATTGAAGAATACTATGGCTCTGTCAAGGCCAAAATTAGCTCC
Source organism: Lerista edwardsae (assembly GCA_029204185.1). NCBI lineage: Eukaryota > Metazoa > Chordata > Lepidosauria > Squamata > Scincidae > Lerista > Lerista edwardsae. The sequence continues at coordinate 5,703,620 of JAJKFI010000016.1, read as the reverse complement.
TTTTTTTTGGTTTGGCCACACTGTTCTCAAACTGCAAACAGACTCATTCCAAGTTGTGAAAATTCCAACAGAAATTGCAACATATGCCCTGAAAGTGGTAGCGTTTACATAACATGCAGTATGGCAACCTTATGTAAAAAATTTATATAACGTGTATCCATTAGCCTGACTGAGCATTTTTGGATTGGCCAAATCAGCTGATATTTTGACTAAATGCAGTCACTCAGCGTTTTCTTTTTCCGGATTTGCAAGATCACAATACTGCTTTGTGATCTTTTGGAGGAAAAATTTACTTCATACATCTGTGGGCTTGCGTGAGAAGGTTTGGCAAGGGCATGAGAAGGACTACCAACTCTAGCCATTGTATAACCTGAGCCTACATTGTCATTTCATCTGGCACAGCTTAGGGCCAGCCCAAGTAGAGGGGGTGGCCCAATGCGGGGCATTCCCGTGGGGCTACATTCCCCCAGCTACCATATAGCATTTGTGATGCTGCACACAAGGTGTGACAGCTGGAAATAGTTGGTGGTGACGTGATGACATCGCTGCCAATTACTTCCAGGAGGCCCATTTCAGGACATCTGAATAAGCAACAGCTCCACTCCACCCACTGACTTGCAGCCCATGGAGATCCTGACTACAGCAAGAAGCGATCTGCTTGCCACGCCAGTGTAGGGCCCAATGTTACAACACAGGCCAGAGGCTTAAGGCGACCCTGGCATAGCTGAGCACAGTACAGTACAGTAGATAAGGTGGCCCATTTTGATAGGCAAGTATAATTTCTGCACTCACTGAACCATAACAGCATTAAGAAAGCATTTTGTTGTCCAGGCTGTGCCTCGAATCCCTGTCTGGGCAAGAGGTATTTTGTCTCATTTCTTCGACCACCACATAACAAACATTGTAGCACACTGAGATTTCATTTACAAACATACGTACAGCAAGTTGCTACCTTGTGCAGAGAATCATGAAATCACCACCGAGCAGCGAGTCATAGGATAGTTTGCTGTTCTGCGTGGCTTTGCCACTCTCTGCCAGGGATACCAACCTCAATCTTGCTGGCCGCAGTGAGCTCGTGCCATTGCTCAATGACATGCTGCAAATCAATGTCAGCAAGAGGCAGTCGCATCTCACCAATGATGTCATGCTTGGAGAAGCGATTGAAATCATACACCTGCATCACCAGTGTGGATTCAGCCACCTCTGCCTGGGGTATCTGGAAAGGAGGAGGAAGCAGCCTGATTCCAAAACATCTTCAATGGGATCAAATCACATGCATTTCTGAAGCCATATGGACCTGATGCAAAAATGAATTTGTGCAATACAGTCTGTCAGCATAGGAACTGTCTTACTGGACTGGGCCAAAGGTCTTGTTCAGCTATCAGAACCAGTGATGTACGTTTTGAAGTGAAGGAGCACATCATGATACCTCCTCTTTAACGGGAGCCCTTTAAGACTTCAGAAACAACCACTTTACATTTCTTCATGAGAGTGTTTTCTTCTGCCACTTTTTTCTACTTTGAAATATTTCTTTAAAGATCTAACTCATTTCATTCCAAACTCTCGAAGCGAGTTGTAATCATTTTAACACACACACACACACACATTGGAAAATTGGATTTTAACATATCTCAGATAAATTAAAAAGTACTCTGCAGTGCTGGCCTGTGCATGTTTTACTCAGTTTACCCACTGGGTTCACAATTGGACTGATCTTCAGATAAAATTGCATACAATTATTTCCTTAATTTACCTGGGTCGTGAACCCCCTTCAGCCTCCTCAGCTGGGCACCACCATCTTGGATCTCAAATCACTGGCGGTGCCCAAATCCCAAGAGATTTTGTGAGAACAAAGATGGTGGCAGCCAAATCTCGCAGCTGTGCAGTAATCCCCCTCCCCCACGCATGCATGGCCCTGGCCCTAGAAATGCCTTCATTTGGAGCTGTGCAGGAGCCATTTTGCGGTGCTTCTGTGTGCCTGGAGGTAGGAGTTGTCAACCCCAGGGGAAGGGTGCCACTCCCATGGTGGGGGGTTGTGATGGACCCCCTGCCCTGCCCTAGCTACACCACTGAGTAGGAGGGCAGATGAGACCCTGGAGGGGGTTGGTTCAACCACAGCAGCTCAGAGATCCGCCTGCCTTCATGGATCAACACAGACTTGCACCGGCGATTAAGCTGGCACAGGTCTAAGTTGACCCACAGTGGCTACTGGGGCTTACCTTGGGGCAAGGGGACAAAAGTATTAGTATGAAAAGTGAGAGAACAATGATCCTTTTTCATGTTCCTTATGCCATTCATCATGCAGTAGCATGGTCATTAATGTGTTGAACTTTTTATTATGAGACAGAGCTGGACTCCATCTTTACAGTCTTCTTGCTTGTTCCTTTTAGTTTCTAGCTTAGAAACTTTCTGTTCTACACTACAATAGAGCAGCATGCTTGTTTGATTGTAATAGCAGTGAGTAAACGTTATTTCTTGTGGAACACAGAGCCATGTACAAAACATCATGTCACAAATCTCTATCACATTGTACTTAGTTATTTTCTAAATTAAAAAGCCTTAACTTGAAGATTTGCCATCTCCTTAATCACTTGAGATCTTTTTCTTTGCCAGCTCGACCATATCCTTTTGGAAAGGCTGCAATGCTCCCTTAATTAATACATTTGTACCTAGCCTTCTCCAGCGACAAGGTAGATAAAGATCCCCCTAATCTCAAAGAGAATGAATTATGCATCTGTACAAATGTGCTTGTTCACACCATGTGCTTGCTCTCAAGACAAGTTATTTTGCTTACATAAAGGGAAGTTCTCAAGTCCCTTTGGAAAATGCAGCTTATATGTTGATACCAAACACCTGCTACCTAGGCACGGGGCACTTTTCCAAGTGGTGTTCCTCTTATATTTAGCAGGGGGAGAGCAATTGTCCCTATTCACCCCTGCGCAGTGTCTTTCCTAGTGACTGTTGCTGGTGGTGTTCTGCATTTTTTTTAGATTGTGAGCCCTTTGGGGACAGGGAGCCATTTAACTTTATTATTTGCCTGTAAACCGTTTTGTGAACTTTGTGTTGAAAAGTGGTGTATCAATACTGTTTATTGATTACCTGAAAGCTAAGAGTCTCACCTTATTTGGCACAGGGTTATTAGGGGCTCTTAAGCTGAAAACACTCTGCCCATTTATATGGGAGCAGCAAACCCACTCACTAACAACCCAATCCTAAACTGCCCAGCTGCCGTAGTTGCAGCGGTAGCCAAACAGCTACTGCTGCATCCTATCAGTGCCGCTGCAGCCGTAAGAGGCTCTTCAGGGGAAGGGGATGTTTGTCTCCTTCCTTTGGGTAAGGGCTATTTCCAGCACAGACTTGAGGACCTCTGTGTTGGGCTGCATGGCCCAACATGTAGGTTAGGATCCAGAGGTGGAGGCCACCACCGATTCCACCCTACTCTGCTCCTGGCCCACCCTCTCCACGCCCTCTCCCCTGCCCCAAAGGAGCTCACCACCAGGGGTGGTGTCACTTACCACCTGCTGGCCTCGGATCGGGTCTTTTAGGCGCAGGAATCTGGCACTGGGCCAGTGATGGTGATAAGCCCTTAGGCCTTACTGCCGGTGCTATCTCATTTAGAATTGAACCCAAGTTATTGTAGTAAATCCATTCAACAAATATACATTTTTCAATATTGAACTGGACAGAAGTGGATCAATTATTAGTTGATGAAAGATACTGTACTGCTTCCTACCTGAAAAAGAAAGCTGTCATTGAAAACAGGGTTGAGGGTCTTACGGTAGACCTTTGTTTCAAACTTTTTCCTCATATCAGATGTCAGGTAGACAACCACATAGGGATCCGAGGTACCTCCACTATCCATGGCCTTCAGATTCGCCGCCTGCTTCACTCCTACTTTCATCTTAAAGAGAATCAATTTCAAAACATTAACATCATGTATCATGTTGGGATCTGACAGATGCTATAGAAATGGGCTGCGGATAAAAGCGATCTGGAAAAATGAAAGGGCTAATAGAAATTACTTAGAATAGCATAGATGGGAGGGAATAAGCTGCACAGGCTATGCAGATACAGTATTTGGCATGCGCTATTATGATAACAGCTATATTGATAAATGGATAAGTGTGGACGCAATCCTAAACTGAGTTAGATCGGCATAAGCTAAGCCAGCAAAGTTTGGCCAGCACAAGGGATACCATAAAGTATGTTTGGACCACTCTCGGAGTCAGAGAGGCCAGCACATAGACATGAGCCAACCTCCCTCAGAGAGTAGTCAAAACACGCTTTATGGTAGCCCTTGTACTAGCCAAACTTTGCTGGTTTAGCTTACGCCGGCCTCACTCCAGTTTAGGATTGCACTCTGAGTATGGAATCCTAACCTGAGTTAGGCCGGCACAGTTAGATCAGCAAATTTTGGCTGGCACAATGGGCACCATAACATAAGTTTGGACCACACCAAGTCAGAGAGGCCAACACAGAGACATGTGCCATCTTCCCTGACTCCGCAAGTGGCCCAAATGTGCATTTCTGTGGCCCTTCTACCAGCCAAACTTTGCAGCCTTAACTGTGGCAGCCCAACTCCCAGGTTAGGATTGTGCCCTAAGTGTCATGAATGATTGTATACTGGATATTGCTGGGACTGGAAATTACGTGGAGCAAAGAAGAAAATAGAGAGTATTTTCTTGGCTACAAAAAAATAATGGGTTTGAAACATTGGGACGAGAAAACAAGATCTTGCCAGGAAGATGAAACTTTGCAATGAAAGAAGGTCATGTAAATATTTTACTCTGTGATTGCAAATCATACCTCCTGGCTACGGAAGTCATACTCCAGGGAATATTGCAGCTGTCCCCGTTTCTCATCCTCCAGGCCACACTCGATATCTTCCGTATCAGGCTGGACCTATGTCAAGAAAGTGCCATTCTCTCTTTAGGGGTGATTTCCTAAGATTGGACCAGTCTTGAACAAAGAGGCAGTTTCCTAAATGTGTTGCACCCCTAAATCAAGTTGCACTCCTGGAGGTAAAAAGGTCAATTCACACGCCATGATTAGTACTGCATCACTGGCAAAAGTGTCATCCTCATGCTCTGTCGCCGAGATAATAAGGTATAACCATTTTGGGACCAAACTGTGAAAGATTAGATTTGTGGAGAACTTAAATCAAGTAGCAACAATAGCAAAGGAGAAAAGAGGTGGACACAGTAGGCTGCTCTATTTCCTTTCCAAAGCGGAATTTATTTGGCTGATAGTAGCAAAGTCTCCTCCGCTTTATTTCACAGCCACAAATGGCTCTGAAGGTGAAGGGGAGGGGCCGCTTTACACAGGCCTTCAGGCACCTGAAAAATGTAGCGCTTTGCCCCCCTCTGGGAATGCCAATGAGCAAGTACAGCCATAACACCAGCAGACCGTGGAGAAACTTCCCACTCTGACCTGCCTCCAGATAGCTTTCTCCTCGCACTCTCAGCTACCCAAGCCTGTGCTCTTCCCAGGGTGGCCAATCCAGGAGGCAACATGGAAAGGAAACGGTCACTTGCAGCGGCATCTGTCCCTGCCTGCCTGCCTGTCCACCAGCCTCTCCAGCCTGCCAACGCTGGGAGCAAGTCAGAAGAGTATCGCAGCAGCAACCACAAAGGGGGAAGCAAACCAAGAAAGCAAGCTTCTGCAGCCTCAGATCACTTCCCCACAGCAACCTTATTTGGTACTTAGAGCAGTGCACGCATGCACCCAAAGGCAGCAGTGGGTGGAGGATTCAGGTGGCACAGGGGCTCATGCCACCCCTGCTCCTCCCACCTGTCAGCCTCTCCTTTGTAGGCTTTTAGTGGGCTGGTGTGGTACAATGCTTAGTGCGTCTGACTTAAGAACATAAGAAGAGCTAAAGGCCCATCTAGTCCAGCTTCCTGTATTTTACAGTAGCCCACCAGATGCCTCAGGGAGCACACGAGACAACAAGATGCCTGCATCCTGTTGCCACTCCCTTGCAACTTGTGCTTGGGCTACCCAATTCTAATTTCATGAAATTCACTGCATCGGTTGCTATCCTTGAACTTAACTTGTCTCATAGAGTTGTTGTGAGGATAAAGGAACTGAAGGGTTTGCAGCAAACAGGCTGCTTCTTCTCTGTGCCTTCTAAGTAGGCACTACTTATGATTAGGCATGCCTTTGATTGGGTCAGAAAGTCCCTTTTCTTGCCTGGGGTGAAAAAGGTTGAAACACCCCTGTCTTGCTTTGTGAATCTGGTTGGAACCCTGGACAGGCACAGAGCAAAATGCACACATTTGTGCCCACACACACGCCCAGGTTAATGGCAGGTCAAAGGGATCAGGGTGGATCTCTTGGAGGGAGAAGTCAAACAAAAACACCAGGCATGGAAACAAAGCACACGCACGTGACGCACACCTAATGGAGAAGGGAGGCAGGAAAGGAGTTGTTGCTTCTTCCTTGTTCCGTCTGGGACTGCCACCTTATAACATCTTCCTGGGAGTAAGCCCCATTGAATACAATGGAACTTACTTCTGAATAGGTGTGGCTAGGCTTGTGCCAGAGGCACCTTTCCCTGCCTCTCTCTTTCTCTCTCACCCCCTTCCTTTATGTTGTGGGAAGGAGCTGGACATTTCCTTTTGTGTACATATAGCAAAAGAGGCCAGCACCTCTGACAATCCCCATGCCAACACAGGTTGCTGCTCTAGTTGAACCCCCAAGAGCAGGAGCAACACACACACACACACACACACACACACACACACACACACACAGACAGACAGACAGACACACACACACACACACACACACACACACACACCGCCTTGGTCTTTGGAATGACCGTCCCTCTATGAACTGAGTAGGAGAAAGAAAAAAGAACTGTTCGGTGGAAGCGACGTGCGCACACACAAGGACACACGCTAGGCTCGTGACATTTTACAGAGCTCTGTATGGATCTACTGGGAGGAGAAACCAAAATGAGAGTGAGAGCAACATGCACCCTCCTATGTCTTTAGCCATGGTTTGAAAGGTGGTTCCTCTGCAAAGAGTGCAGGGGCAGAGGTGTAGCATGGGGGGGGCAAGGGGGCTGTTGCCCCGGGCGCAAAATTCTTAGGTGCACAAATTTTGGCGCTCCTAAGAATTCAGATCAGAGCGCCCTGCCCCTATGGAGAATGCAGGCATTGTCCTTGGAGGTGGGGCTGTGCTGGCCTCAGTGGACCTCCCCTGGCTTCAACTGAAGCCAGGGAGAGATGAACTGGAGCTGCGCTTCCAGGGGGCGTGCCAGCGAGAGCCCGCGTGTCCCTGTTCGCTTCCCAGCCCGGGAAGCAGGTGGGAGTACCTGGTGCACTTGCTGCCACAGCCCAGCCAAAATAGCCTGAGCAGTGAGAGGCTAGGTGCCCCCAACTGCTTCCCAGCAGACAGGAGTGTGGGGCGCATTTGCTGCTGCGGCCTGGACAAAATCACCCAAGCTGTGGCAGCAAGAGGCCAGGCACTCCCGTTTGCTTCCTGGCCTGGGAAGCAGACTGGAGAGCCTGGCACCAGGTGTGTGCGCTGCTGCAGCAGGGACAAAATTGCCCGAGCCACAACAGGAAGAGGCCGGGCACATTTGCTGCTGTGGCTCAGGTGATTTTGCAATCACCCGGGCTGAGGCAGCATGATGTCCTGCATGTGACATCATGACGCGGCACCATGCTATCACATGTGGGGGTGCAACATCTGCCTTGCCCTCAGCACGGACAAGGCATGTTAGGCTCCTAAGCAGAGGTGGGGGGGGGGAGAGGCAAAAAAAGAATTGCACAGCTCAGTGGAAGGAAGCCCAGTGTTTAATGCAGCAAGGAGACCAATGCAAGTGGAGCAGCAGTCCTTTGCAAGAAAAACTGCGAGCCTCCTTCCCCGCAACTTGGGTTACAACCTACATACTTTCCTGGGAGAAAGCCCCATTGATAGAGGGACTTGAAAATGGTGTTTATTTTAAGCAGAAGGAAGGAAGGCTATCATCCTATCCTATCTTTGGAAACAAGCACCTCTACCCGTTGAACAGCACAGCACTTGCTTCTGAGCGGCACGCATACGGCAATACAAACAGACAGTACATTCTACCCCCCCTCCAGCAGGATGAGGACTGAAGTGCAATTAGCACCAAAGTGCTAATAAGAGCAAGCAAGTGGGAAGAGTTTTCACAGAGACTGAACACCACATGGGTTTGGCAACCATATGTTCAAAAACCCATGTGAAAGACTAACTAATAGATGAAGAGGTGAAAATGTTGGAAAGAGGTACATGGATATTCTGTGGCAAAAAAAACTAGTGGCTGTTTCTTGGATAAGAAAACTCATGTGGGTTTTGTATCCAACCCTGGAAATTCTATGGAAATTCCCTATGGAAATTCCCATTTCCATGTGGGTTTTTGCATGTTTGGAATGGACTTTGGCCGTAGTCTCTGCTGGGACCAGTTGGAGGACCATTCTCGTTCATCTACTATGCACTCTTCATTTTACCCACAAATTGTGCTGAGACAGGATGAGTCACTGAAGTGTTCAATGGCATTTCCCAAGAGGCTACAACCTTGTGGAAACGCAAAGCAATCCAGCTCCCAACAATATGCTGACCTGCTCTTGGCCGTGTCGGGAACAGCAAGGGGAAGAACTTACCAGACTGGCTGTGGTGGAAGAGCCGTTGATAGTAGTCAGATTGACTTTCTCTTTCTTCTTGCGGGTCTTTCGGCAGCAACAGCATTTGATGATGCAGATGAGGAAGAGAATGAGGACAAGGCCTATTGCAACGACGATAGCAATGAGAGCCCATCTGGGTACTGATGCAGTATGAGGAGACAAGAAAGAAAGGAAATAAAGAAGTTTGCAGTGAGTACCTATAAAGCATCCTTGTCTAAAGGGAACATCTTCAGGATTCCTGAGTTCTAGTTAACTTCCTAACAGCGGACAAATGACTGTAATCTATAATGACTAGACTTGTAGGTCAAAAGCGAAGCACTTTCAAAGCTGGCTGGTTCAGACAGTCCAACAAATCATTGTTCACTGGATCACGAACTTGGTGGGATAGAAAAACAAACCCATGTTTTTTTCTCTCCTCCCATTGCCATGCACCTGGCTGCAAGGGAGCACTCCTGGTGAGTTAAACACAGCTTTGCACATCATTCTCCCCTGAGCACTATGGCTTATGTGAGTTTACAAATCAGGATATGAAACCTGGCCTACGGGTTCAGCTATGTACGTGTTTAATCCTGCACCTTGCCCCAATCAAGAGTTTTGGTTAGTTATAACCAGGAGGTGGGATGCCACACAACAGAGTGAAATCACAGAAACAAGGTAAGGGGCTTTATTAATTTGCTCCTGCTGTAGTTTTGCTCCTGATTGTGATCCCAGTGCCTTTTTAAACTTAAAAAAATATCTATTGGCCTTCAATAAAAGTTTTTTTTTTTTTTAAATGTAAAAGTGGCACTTGGAGTATGCTTGGGAACAAAATCACAGTAGGGCCAATCTACAGGATGAACCTCGCCCCCAGACAGTGGCATTTCTACAAGGAGGGCAGAGCTCTAAGTTTTGCAAGAAGCCTTACCCTGTCATGTAAATCCCTCCTCTCCCTTGCTGCTGAAGCCAGTAAGCAATGCCAAGATGTTGCTGTTCCCTGTGAGGATTGGCTAAAACAGTGCAGGAGAGGAGTGATTTCCACTGCAAGGTAAGGCTTCTTGCAAAACTTAGAGCTTTGCCCTCCCTGTAGAAACACCTCTGCCACCAGACACACACAAACAATGGCTGTGCATTGTTTTATGCCTATTTGAAATTAAACCTCTAGCCCAGTGATGGAGAACCCATGATATGCGTGTCAAAGGTGACGCGCAATGACATTCTGGGTGACACACCAGAGTTCACCAACAACTGACAACAGCTGAGCTTGTTTTACCAATACAGGTATGCCCCGGTATCCACAGGGGATAGGTTCCTAGGGCCCCCATGTATACCTGAAACCATGGATAAGACGGAACCTATATTGTATAGGGTTCTCCCCTGCCACCACCTCTGAGCAAGATTTTTTAGCAATTCAAAATAAGAATAAAGGAAGATAAGGACCCCCCCCCTTCCGATTCATGGATAATTGAAACCATGGATACGAATCAATGGGACGCAGGGCCTCACCTGTATTTCATTTTTGAAATGATTTGATGTTTCTTTATATATTGCATAGCCCCACACATGACTGGGCTGGGTTTTTTAAAATAAATGCATAGGTAAAGGATTGTTTCTCTTTTGTTTGGGGGTGGGGGGAGAAGTGACACGCCAGCAGAGCCAAGTTAGGCATTTTTGAAAGGGCGAGCCCAAGAGGTTCGCCATCACTGCTCTTGCCCAATTGCCCAATTTGAAGCATACATGTAACTGGACCGTTACCAGGATTGAGTCAAGGCTCTGCGAAGAGGACAAAAGGAAAGGCAAGAGGGAGTGCACAAGTTCAGCAGTCTTTCCTGCTGCATTCATGACCCACCAACCCATGGGATTTTTGGATCCTCTGAACTGGCTCACATCCATATTTAACTATCAAAACAGCAGGAACTTGTCTCCCCCTGGTATTTTCCCATGTTCCTTCCTACCACCAAGTGCTAGCACTTAGATTTCTTTCTTCTCAAGTGGAGAAGTGATGTAATGTGAGGCCCCAATTGCAGTGGCCCTGTTGCTAATGTCCGTGTTGCTCTCCCAAGGGAAAGTGGCCAGTGAGCGGGTTTGCTAAGTCTTCCGATTCATCCACTGGAATTGTACTGCATGGAACATTTAATGTTAATTTTATAATGGCCACCACCAGGTGGCATAATTAGATGAAGTGCTGGTTCCCTGTTTCCTTCAAGAAAATCAAGGGAAACACACACACACACACACACACACACACACACACACACACTTGTGTAACTTTGGTAGATCATCTCACCATGGATACTATTGCATATAACCCAAGTCAATTTGTAAAAAAGACTGCAAAAGACATGGAGAGAATTTCAATTTTCCCACAAGGGGAAGCTAGCCCAATCTAACAGTTACAATAATTAGACCTGGGAATATCAGGACTCAAGGTAGATAAAGAGATGGTATGAGAACCCTAAGTCCTAGTCACTTGAATTTAAGTCCACAGGATACTGAAAGAGCTTATGAATTTGTTCTCAGAGCCACTGACTAACTACTAACTAAGCACTGTCCTGCTAACAGGGCAAAGAGGCACTCCCCCCCCCCAAGTGGTGCTTCTGTTAAGAACATAAGAACATAAGAAGAGTCCCCCTGGATCAGGCCAAAGGCCCATCTAGTCCAGCTTCCTGTATCTCACAGCGGCCCACCAGGTGCCCCAGGGAGGCATGAGACAACAAGATGCTTGCATCCTGTTGCCACTCCCTTGCACCCAGTACTCTGAAGTAGCCTAGTACTAATGTAAGGAGGTTACAACCCATCATTGCCTATAGCCCACGATGGACTTTTCTTCCAGAAATCCATCCAATCCCCTCTTAAAGGCATCTAGACCAGATGCCATCACCACCTCCTGTGGCAAAGAGTTCCACAGATTAACTACCCGCTGGGTAAAAAAAGTACTTCCTTTTATCTGTTTTAACTCTCCCAACCCTCAGTTTTAGCGGATGCCCCCTGGTTCTGGTGTTTTGAGAGAGGGAAAAGAACACCCCTCTATCGACTCTATCCCTTCCGTGCATAATTTTGTATGTCTCAATCATGTCCCCTCTCAGGCACCTTTTTTCTAAGCTGAAGAGCCCCATACGCGGCAGTCTTTCTTCATAAGGGAGGTGCCCCAGCCCCATAATCATTTTCGTCGCTCTTTTCTGCACCTTTTTCCAGCTCCACTATGTCCTTTTTGAGGTGCAGCGACCAGAACTGGACACAATATTCCAAGTGTAGCCTTACCATCAATTTGTACAATGGCATGATAATATTGGCTGTTTTATTCTCAACCCCTTTTTTAATTACCCCAAGCATGGAATTGGCCTTCTTAATTGCTGCCGCACACTGGATCGATACCTTCATCGAGTTGTCCACCAGCACCCCAAGATCTCTCTCTTGAGCTGTCACAGACAGCTCAGAACCCATAAGCCTATAGGTGAAGTTTTGGGTTTTTGCCCCAATGTGCATCACTTTACACTTGTCTACATTGAAACGCATCTGCCATTTTGCTGCCCATTCCCTCATCTTATATTTAGCAGGGGAAGTGTAACCGTTTCTCTTCATCCCAGCACAGTATCTTCTCTAGTGGATGTTGCTGGTGCTTCTGCAGTTTTTTAGGTCGTGACCCCTTTTGAGACAGGCAGCCATTTAGCCAGTAGTGAAATTCAGGGGGTTCGCCCAGGTTCTATAGAACCGGTTGTTAAATGGCCGGGCCCTGCCCACTCACTTACCTCGGCTGGTTTCGGTTTTTGTTTTGGCTCCAGCTATGATACCATAGAACCAGTTGTTAATTCATTTGAATTGCACCACTGCATTTAGCTATTTGATTTTCTCGGTAAACCACTTCATGAACTTTGTGGATTAAAATTATAGAGGATATAGGGTGGACCCACAGAAGAATTTCTTAACTGAGAGCTGTTCTGCATTGGAGCATTTGCCTTGTGCTGCTGTGGATTCTCCCTGATTATAAGTTTTCAAACAGAGGCTGGATGGCCACTGGTCAGGGATGCTGTCAATGCTTGCACTGAGCAGGAGGTTGGACTAGGTTATCTCTAAGGTCCTTTCCAACTCTGACATGGTATGTTCTAACATTCTAGAAACCAGCCCACAGGAACTTATTGGTGGTCACAGTTTTTATATGAATGTCAACATTTGTAGGTGCAACTTTAATGTATTTCTTGTTAGATAATCTATTCCAGTGGTATTCAAATATTTTAGACTGGGGTCCACTTTTTAGAATGGCACTCGTGTCGGGACCCACCGGAAGTGGTGACATTAACCTGGAAGTGATGTTGAGGCAGGAAGTGACATCATCAAGCAGGAAGTGCTGTCACTGTAACATAATAAAATGACACTCCTGAAATGTAAAGTGGCATTCTTGGACTGCAGCAATTGTACAACCATGAAACATCCCTGACAGATAGCAACATTAGGACAAAATATTATGTAAAAGCTCTGAAGTAAAAACATTTTTAAAAAACTCACTTGAACGTTCGAATTGTTAACACTCAGAAAAGGAATATAACAAGAGTAAGGTATGCAGTTTCCAAGATGGCTGCTTCCAGCTTTCCGCGACCCACCTGACATTCGGTCGCAACCTACTAAGTGTGTCCCAACCCACAGTTTGAATAACACTGATCTATTCTATACAGTTTCCCAAGTCTGTTTACATAGCTATACAAGAAGATATGTCTCTCATATGGTTTATGGGGATGAATGGGAGGCATCATGATTGAAGGGAGATATGTGAAAAGAGAGAAGAGACAGGAACCAAAGGACACTTTTAAAGAGCCAAGTTGTCCAAAATCTCTGAGGAATGTTCCAAGACCATCATCTGCCACAAGCACAACTGCAATGAACAGAGTAGAGTGTTTGCACACCTCCCATTCATGTCAAAGGTGCTTATTCAGGCAATTTTGCTGTCCTTGTGTCCTTCTGTATGCAGACCTATGCAAAATATTTTTAGTATCCAAATGCTATAAAAGCTGCTTTTTGCCTACAAACTGCCACACACACACACACACACACACACACACACACACACTGCACCATTTGACATTGCCAGAACCACTGTAATGCTATGGGATGTTCATAAATATTCTGACAGCTATGGGAAGGCTGTCAACAATGTCATGTTATTAAAAACATTTCAGTGAGGGAAAAGTAAGTGAAAATACTAAGAACCTCCCAGGATCTTAGACCAGAAGGGATTGTGCATGCTGTCTTGGCAGGAATGAGAATAATTCCTGATAGGGTAAGGCTGAGCTTGAGAAATGAAGCTGAGAGAGGATAGCATGTACGGCAGTGTAGTTCAATAGCTACATTGTGGGACCTGATAGAGACAGGGGTTTATAAGTCATGAAACTTACAGGGTAGTCTTGGACCCAGCCACTCTCAGCCTACCCTACTCAGCATTAAAAAAACACGGGTGGACCCTATGGTGTTAGTAAGGTGGAAGATGGGAAGAAACCAGTACCATATAGTGTGGGTGCAGCAGGTGACACAGAATTGCCCTACCTTGGTTCTTTGAAAAGTGCCTCCACTGCTGCTACAGTGGCTGTGCTCCTGCAAACACTTACAAGCCATGGGCTTCAGCTCCTCAAAGCCTATGGGTTGCAAGTGTTTGCATGATCACAGCAGTGGTAGTACTTTTTAAATAACTAAAAATTCAAGTGAACGCTAATAAAAGCACATTTACTGTCATCCATTGGAGGCCAGAAAAAGAGCACAAGAGGTTGACTCAAGTGGAGGTCTGATCATGCATTCCCAGCATTCCTATTCACTCCATATTTGCAGTCATTCCCTCAGACCTTGAACTTACTCACATGGGATTTTGTTCAGTATGCTTTCAATGAAACTCGGCTGTGCTGTGGTTGCAACAGGGGTTGCTGTTGTGTTCGCAGAACCATGAGGAGCAGAGGTGATGCCGGCTGCTGTTTCGTTAGCCATGGCTCAGGAACTGTGAGCTGGAAAGAGAAAAGAGAGAGAAATTAGACCCCAAAGTTTATGGTCTTCCAACTTCTCCTACATGGACTGCAGTTTATGACAACTTGATTCCAAGCAGATCTCAGAATCCATTTTCAGTGCTAGGGTCCAGCCTTTGAAAATGTACTAGAACATGGTACCTCTGATCATTTGCAAAGCATAGGGCAGGGGCATAGATACAGTAGTGCAGGGGAGTGCAATTGCACTGGGCAACAAGCTTTAGGGGGGCAACAAACTGAGCTTGACACTAGTGGCCAAAATATGAAAAGCTTGGTAATTAGGAATAATACTATCATGCTATATCAATTCATCAATCAATCACTAATATTTATATACCGCTTTTCAACACAAGGTTCACAAAGTGGTTTACAGGCAAATAATAACATTAAAGTGAAATGGCTCCCTGTCCCAAAAGGGCTCACAATCTAAAAGAATGGAGAACACCACCAGCAACAGCCACTAGAAAGGACACTGTGCTGGGGTGAAGAGGGACAATTGCTCTCCCCCTGCTAAATATAAGAGGACACCACTTGAGAAAGTGTCTCTTGCCCAGTTAGCAGGGGTTATATCATTGGAAAGGTAAATTAATTCATTGTAGAATGCAATGAAACAAACCAGAGTGTAATATCTTTATTCTATCAAAATTTATGGCCAGAAAATGAAAATATAACTGTCATGTAAAAACTGCAGTTTGTTAAAATAGTGATTTGTAGGAATAAATCATGTCATGTCATGTTATATATCATTGTTTTATAAATATAACATGTTATATGTCATGTTATACTGTATATCATTTGATGAGGAATTTCTTACAATGAAACAAACTCAAGTGTAATATCTTCATTTGATCAAACGTTATGGCCAAGAAAACCCCAAGAAAACAAAAATACAACTGTGATATCACTTCCTGTTGTGACATCACTTTAGGGACATCATTTTGCCCACTGCACTGGGCTACATTTTCATTAGTTATGCCCCGGCATAGGGAAGCCATTTTGGATTTCAATAGGAGAGGTATAATCACATATAAAATGTCTTCCACCTTTCCCTACCTCAATCCCCTGCAAGTGGCACTCCCCATTGTAGTGCATTTGTTTCCTTCAGTTGGGTGGGGGATTAAATTGCTAAAGTATATAGAGGAGAGTTGTTTTTAATGTTGGAGGAAGAACAATATATATTTCTTAGGCTGAATCCCTGCTATATAGACACCTGTGCAATAGATAGTACTATAAAACCGAGGGACTTTTTCTCAGAGAAAATTGCATGACTTCCTTCTCTATGTCTGAGCATGTGTGTTGCCCATTCTATTATCAGAACAAGGTGTGAAGATGAAATCCTGCCCCAGGAGCAGTCACAAGAGCCACACCAACCCAGTGGAGGAGATTCATCAGGATATTTGTCTTTTCCCTTTTGGTCTCCTCGTGTCCACTCATGCTGGGTTTTCACATGCCTGCATTTCATCAAGAAGTGCCACTAGAAATCACCAGCCCTGCTTTCCAATCAACAGATGCATCGTTTCTCCGACAGCTTTCCCTGACTTTAGTTCTTTCAAGTACTCAGCACCAAGAGTAATTAACCAACTACGTTATGTTTTATGTATTTCAAAGCGGTTAGAACCTTTGATCGTAAACCATATACTTTACCAATAAGCATTTAAGAAACATAAGTACTTGTTTGAGCTTTAACCTCAGCCTCAGTTTTATTCTTTATGCACATCAGTTTGTCTTAGAGCGCAATCCTATACCTGCATTGTGCTGGCGCTATGTTCTTGAGCCGGTCCAGTGCTGTTGCAAACGTGCCGTCAAGCGCATCTGCGCCAGCAAGTTGGCCACTGGACCAGCACAGGCAGCAGCGTCGGCGCATGCGTGCCACTGCGCCCATCAGCAGCGCCAGTCATGTGCCAGTCAAGTGCAGGCAGCACTCGGTCGGTGCAGGACCTCGCCGAGGGCATTCTGGAGGAATGCCGGGGGCGTAACAGGGCAGCACAGTGGGTAGCGCGATGGGGGCAGCGACACACGATGGCCGTAGTGCCACATCCTAAACCCCGTCCTCAGGCAGGGCGGCCCCAATGTGGGCCACTGCTGTGCTTGTTCTCTTGCGCCTGCAAAACAGCAGGCACAGATCCGAGCAGCCCCATAGGGTTGGCTGGGCTTACCTTTGTGCAAGGGGGAAACCTCCCCTTGTCTTGTGCTGTGCTGCTGCTGCTGCCTACCAGTAGCCTGGTGGCAGTAAGGCATTTTAGATCAGAAGAGGAGCTTTTCTTGTGTCTGTGTCGCTGTGCTCTGCCTAATAACCACTCCAAATCAGGAATCCTCCTTGAGTGAAGCACAGCCATTCTTAACTGGGTGACTCTGACTCCCTCTGTGCGTGTGTGTGTGTGTGTGTGTGTGTGTGTGTGTGTGTGTGTGTGTGAGAGAGAGAGAGAGAGAGAGAGAGAGAGAGAGAGAGAGACTGACCCTCATGGTTCAGAAACAAAGCCCAGTAACAGCTGTCTTTACACAGAACATTTCCCCAGTGTGTTTCTGAATCACATATTATTCACTTTGAATACGTTGGAAGCCTTGAAGATGGATGGCGATTGCATGGGGGAGCAGTTCTGAGGCACCGGAAGACCTGCAGAGGGTGGTGCGGAGCCACTGCACTCTCTGGAGGGCTGGTACGTGGCAAAACTCCTTTTTTGCAGGAGCAGCATGATCGTGGAGGCAGAGGCAGATCTAAGGGAGGGCAAAGCTCTAAGTTTTACAAGAAGCCTTACCTTGCAGTGGAAATCACTCCTTTCCTGCACCGTTTTAGCCAATCCTCACAGGGAAAAGCAACATCTTGGCGTTGCTTACTGGCTATGGCAGCAAGGGAGAGGAGGGATTTACATGACAGGGTAAGGCTCCTTGCAACACTTAGAGCTTTGCCCTCCCTGTAGATCCGCCTCTGCGTGGAGGTACGATCACTCTGACACCACATGTTGCCAGCACCTTTAAGCGGGTAGTGACTGGTTTTCACTGCTCTGGGGATCACAGCTAGTTAGAAACCGTTGCCTTAGACCCATGGCAGCCATTTTACTGGGGTTAAGTCTAAGGAGCAGAAGAGTGTGGGCGGGCTAGAAAATTAGGGATAAGATTCAGTGTGCACCAAATCGAACTTTTCCAGCCTACTCCCTGCCCTGTGCCCTTCCCCTCCCCACTGCAGAAATACCCCAGATATCCCTGCTCCATTGCCACCACCACTACTTTGCCAACCCCAGTGCAGCCTCCAGGAGCTGATGCAGCAGCTGCCACACCTCTGGCTGATTGTGCCAGTGGCCCAGAAGTGCACAACAGCACCCCAGCTTTTGTGATGCCACAAGGGGTCTTGAGCTGCAACAGTGCAAGGCCCAGATAGGATTGGGCTGTTAGCAATACACATCAAATGCTCCTTGTGCAATTAGGAAAAAATAGATCTGAGTGCAGTGAGAGCCATATTCCAGTAATTGCATGTAGCTGTCGTCGAGGAGGTAAAATGTTGTCTGTTCTGGCCCATAAGAACATACAGAATAATACAGTACAGAATATGATTTGTCATTTCCATATTCCAAAGGCATTTCCCTTTTCAGAGAGCCAGCAGTTAAATATCTCAGCAGTTTTTTTTATTTCAGTAGACAAAGCAAAAA
Source organism: Lerista edwardsae (assembly GCA_029204185.1). Classification (NCBI taxonomy): domain Eukaryota; kingdom Metazoa; phylum Chordata; class Lepidosauria; order Squamata; family Scincidae; genus Lerista; species Lerista edwardsae. Next base: position 5,685,347 of record JAJKFI010000016.1, on the reverse strand, counting down.
AAAAAAAAGTATTTTCATTTTCACTTTTATCCAGACCCCACAGAGAGAGAGAGAGAGAGAGAGAGAGAGGTCTCCTTCTTTTGGCTCTCAATGTCTTCCTTGCTATTTGCAAAACATGTTAGCATTTTTTCAACCTAGACAGTCCCTCCCAGTCTGTACTGCGCTTAGATAATTTTCTAGAATGACTGGCATTTAACTAACATGGGTAGGGCAGAGATTCTAAGTTCAGTTTTGTACTCCCTAAAACAGGTTTGCATTTTCCCCACCTTTCAACTGTTGTCCCCCTTCAGCACAAACAGTTGTTTAAGTGGCATTTTCTGTGGCTTCCAGATGTTCAAAAGTATAGCAACCATGTTGCATTCATTCCAATCCTTATTCCCTTCACACACACGCACACACACACACACACACACACACACACACACACACACCCCATAGGGAAATTATGACATTTAATCCTGAAGAAACTTCCCTGGATGAGTTGTGCTTCCCTTTCTCCCATGACTGAGCAGAAGTTCATGTCTGTAGTGATTTCTGCTGCTTGGCAAAGGAGCTCCAGGCACATTTCCAGGAAGATCAGATTGAAGTTCCAATCCATCAGAGATTCTCAATGACATGGGCCATTGACAGGGTCTCCCACCTTGCTTTGACATGCATATTGAAATGTCAAGCCTATAAACCACATCAAAATATGTAGCTAGTTGCAAGGATGTGCCAGAATCACATTTCACAAGTTGAGTCGAGTTTCAAGTCAGCAACCCCACAAATCGAGTTGTGTCATGACTGTCCCAACTCAACTCGCTGAAAATTTTTGAGTCATTTTGACTCAAGTCCCGAGTCATTGCAAGAAACAAGCCTTCCTCCTCCCTTCAAGCTCCCCAGACCTGCCTCATGGAACCACCTGCCCTCCTCCCACCATGTCTGCTGCTGCCGCCAATCTGAAAGTTAGCTTCTGGATCACCTACAAAGTCTCCTGGGGCAACGTGGCAGCGATAGGAAAAAAAGTTAGCAAGGAAGCACACGCACTAAAGAGAGTCAGGACTTGAGTCAAATTTGAGTCACGACTCCTTTCCGAGTCACTGCGACAAGTCTTGAGTCGCGCCCGATTCAGTGACATCTGTGGCTTGAGTCCAATACGAGTCCATCATAAAAAATCAGTATTTTCGCAACTCGAGTCCCTGTCCCTGGCTAGTTGTGGAATCGGTTTCTTTTTCTTGGTCTTCTTGTCTGCACTGACTAGTGCAGTATCTTTATACGGATGAATATTTTGGCAGAGCAGACCCTTCCAAGCCAACTACCAGGAATTGCCCTTTTGGGTCTGGTTCATCTATGAAGCAGAATAAAGCTTTTGCCTCAGGCAGCACAGTGGATTGGGGGCATTTACCACCCATTCACCTCCACTGCTCCTCACCATCATCTCATTGCCTCTTCCTTTTCCAATTCAGGGGTGGGAGGTCCAGTGGCTGTCAGTAAGGGGGGGGCAACATTTGATTCATTGCCTCAATTCCTGAGGTTTTGGACCAACCCTGTCCCTTTGTCATTCCAGTCATATATCGGGGATGAGATGTGGTTTTTGCCATCTGCTTTGCCTTCATAACTCACCGGCTTCTGGATTATTTCCACCGTGGGGGCCTGCCTCTGAGGTCCATCAGCTCCATGGCTGTGACCCCACTCATTAAAGCCTTCATGAGGCAAAGATGTATTATATATTGTTTTGTTTTGTTTTGATCCAGGAGTGGTTCCAGGCCTCTAAGTTACTTCTACTTTGGGTCATATAGTACTTTCTCTTCCCAGTCCCTGATGCTTTCCCTTCAGCTTGTTACCCTCATCTTGGCTTGCAGGCTCCAGAATACAGAGGCCTCTTGGTTCTTTGTTCCTGACTGCAGTCCATCACTGTTCAAGCTCATTGCATGTCACTGAACCACTTAAGCCACCCACAGCAGGGTCCTCTGTTGTTGTTGTTCTAAATGCCCAACGGTTTTAACCTTGTTGTAACTACAGATCAAGCACAGTGTTGGCATCATGTTCTGGGAGGCCCTTGGACGCAGCCCTGGGCATGGGCTTCCTTTGGTGTTCTCGTGTGTGTACACACACTGCACTCCCAGAGGAGGTTGGACACCCATTGCTCCATGCTGCCAGGACACAAAGGAGTATCCAGAATTCCTTCTGCAGGTGCTGGGGCTCTGAGAGAGGAGCATACAAACTGTTCACGTTGCTTTTCTCAGATACCCAGAACAGGAAAATGGGACTACTGAGAAAGGAGCACCTAATTATTCTCCCTTACAGTCAGGAAATTGAAATCATCACCGTGGCTGCTCCTGTCTCAAGACTGAAACAGGCACTAAAACAGGATAGCTGGGAAGGTAAGAAGGGGTGGTTCAAATCAGCTGGGCATATACGAAGGGGTGGTGTAACATACTGCAACATACCTGGGGCAATGACATCACACTGTCAGGTGATATTGCGATGTCACTTCTGGGTTCTCCCCAGAGGGTGGGGTGCTAGCTTCTGCAGTGTTGCATGCCTTGTTCCTTGTCCTGAGAGCCTCCACAGAACAAGGAACGGGGTTCTCAAAGGCAGCAGCACCTTCTCTTCTGGGGAGAACCCGGAAGTGCGGCACAAAGCAGTCACTTCACTCCCAGCTTCTACAGGACAAGGAACAGAGCACATGAAGCCATAACCAGAAAAGAGCCGAGGGGCAGTTAAGCACCACCCCCCACACCCTGTGTAGAGCCCAGGGTAGGTGCCTCTCAGGCTCCGCCTAAGATACACCTTTGGTTAAATGCTCCTGTGCGTGTCAGCACTGCTTCCTTTTACCTACCAGCAGTAAGGCAGTAAAGGGCAGCAATCTTGCTGGATGTTCCTTCCTCATTAACATTCAAAAACTGCCAACGTATAGAACAAATCCATTTTTGAAACGGCAATCTGTGTTTTGACCCAGGGTTAACTGAAAGAGCAACCGAGAGTCAGCTCTGAAGTGATGCCTGTAGAAGCAATTCTCATATGAAATCTGTAACAAGCTATAAGGGCAATCCTCAACTGGTATCTATCTATCTATCTATCTATCTGTCTGTCTGTCTGTCTCTGTCTCTCTCTCTCTCTCTCTCTCTGTGTGTGTGTGTGTGTGTGTGTGTGTGTGTGTGTGTGAAGAAGAGAAACACCAAAAGAAACATCTTGCTGCATTCAGCAATGTTTAACAAGCATACAGAGTAACCAGACATACAGAGATTACACAGAAGTACACAAATTACACAGCTATTTTGGGTATATGTCACTGCAACTATGCATATGTAAAATGCATCAAAAGAGTACATTGAATTTCAGGTCCAGTCCTGTTGGTTCATACTCTGGTATCCCAGAGGCAAGGGCACCTGATTCCCATTCCTCTGGCACATCTTCTGGTGCTACATTAGCAGCAGCCAGCAGCCCAGCTGCATCACCAGTGCGGAGAATTTCCTTAAGTGACCCAGCAAAATACCTCTTGCCTTCATTGAGTGGGGTGAGAGCAAGAAAGGTTAGGAGGCCATCACCACAGCTCCTGCTTTGACATGCTCAAGCCACTAGGAGCAGTGCCAGCATAATGGAGGAATGGCAGTGGGTGGCTTATTTTAGGACCGAGAGAGAGAGAGAGAGAGAGAGAGAGAGAGAGATCTGACTAGCTATGCCCACTTTTGCTTAGAAAGGATTAGATACTGCTTCAGCTATTGCAGCTCAAGTAGAAGCATTACTTCCTGATAGGATTTTTAAAATGTGTGTGTCCCCATCTTCTGGTAAATAGTGGGCAAATACTCATTTACCACTAATTGTCAGCTGCCCAAGTCAATTTATCAGCTGTGAAGTCAGCTGTGACAGGTCAGAAGCAAATAAATTCCCCAGCAGTGCTGCAACCCGGAATGCTGCACCAATGCTGCATCAAGTCCTCCGTCTCTGAGCAATTACAAAATGCAAAAAAAGAGGCAATAACAAAACAGCTACAACCACATTCCTCACATGGTTTCCTTAATTGCAAAAGTGCAGGAGTTCTGGTTTGATTTAAAGGGACAATGCAAATGAAGGAGCTCCTTTGTTACTGTGGTCCCTTTCAATCAAAGTGGAAGTCCTGCATTTCAGTGTTTGAGGAACTGCACTTGGGGCAAGGTATGGAGATAAGATGGGTCCTGCTCACTTTTAGGGGTCTGGCAGTAGATCAGTGTGGGTGGCATCAGACAGACTGGAGGAGGTGATGGCAGCAGCAGACTGGAGCTGATGGGCACCCCTCTCGCCCCCACACAATCTACTGCTGATGCAATCCACATCACTTTGCCCAATACAATGGATTGCCACCCTGGTCTTCCCATGAAGAATGCCATTATTAAAGTAGAACATTGCTTTCTAGCACCATTCTTTCCCCCTCTTTGAAGCCCTTTAGTCTTAAGCCCTGGAGAAGGCTTGTAACTAGGGGGGGCTCTGCCCCATGTAACTTTGGGGAAGCAAAATTGGGGAAAGCCATTTTACAGAGAGCTCAAGGTGACAACAAGACCACATTTCCCATGCTGTATCTTTCTCATTCCTTCCTCCCTACACACACACACACAGTTGTCTCTGATAAAACAGATTTTGCAGGTTCTGAATCATTAAGGTAAAGGTAAAGGTTTCCCCACTACCGAATGGTCTAGTCGTGACCGACTGTAGGGGGTGGTGCTCATCTCCATTTCATAAGAACATAAGAACATAAGAAGAGCCCTGCTGGATCAGGCCAAAGGCCCATCTAGTCCAGCCTCCTGTATCTCACAGCGGCCCACCAGGTGCCCCAGGGAGGCATGAGACAACAAGATGCTTGCATCCTGTTGCCACTCCCTTGCACCCGGTACCAGTAGCCCACCACCTTTGTAAGGAGGTTGCACAATCCATCATTGCCTATAGCCCACGATGGACCTTTCCTCCAGAAATCCGTCCAATCCCCTCTTAAAGGCATCAAGACCAGATGCCATCACCACCTCCTGTGGCAAAGAGGTGTAAGGCTGTAAGGTAAGGTGTAAGGCTGTAAGGTGTAAGGTAAGATTTCTAAGGCTGTAGAGCTGGCGTTTGTCCGAGGACAAGCTTCCGTGGTCATGTGGCCAGCATGACTATACGCCATAGCGCACAGAACGCCGTTACCTTCCCACCGAAGTGGTCCCTATTTATCTACTTGCATTTTTAGGTGCTTTTGAACTGCTAGGTTGGCAGGAGCTGGGACAAGCAACGGGAGCTCACTCCGTTGTGCGGTCTCAAACTCCCAAACTTCTGGTCAGAAAGCTCAGCAGAACAGCGGTTTAACCCTCAGCACCACCATGTCTGAATCATTATACAGGGACTAACTGCATATTGTAGGCACACCCATGTCACTGAGCTGATGGAATTTAAAAAAATAAGATAAAAAGCAGCATTCGGAGAGGTAAATTTAGGCTGGAGAAGCTGTAGGGGAAGGGAGGAATAATCAGTCCTTTCCACCCACTGTTTTCTTGCCCAATGTCCCCCTCCCCAGTAGCTTTTTGCCTTGCAGGATTGCATATGCATATTTGCCATAGGCACACTATGAGTAATAATGCCTGTATTACACCACCTTTAATTAGTGGGAGGGGAAATATCTGTCTCCAGTTATCAGTAACATTACCAAGACAATTTCCCATATTTCCCATATACCCTTTGCAGTGACATTTTAGTCTTGGGACACCTCTTAAATCTGCATGTAAGCCTGCCAGAGGTTTTAATTCCTGTAGACCTACAGGACCCATTCAAGCTGTTCGTCTCTTGGGATGCGCAAGTCAGAATCATGACATCCTCTACCATTCCTTCACATTTTTGTGGCACACTGTAATGCCACTAGTCAAATGATCTAGAGCGCAGTTCTAAGCTGAGCTGGAATAGCAAGGCCGGCAGGCTTGCGCTCTATCTAGCACAGCTTTGGTGCACTGGGGAGTGCACTGCTCTCCAGCCTCCCCTATGAGTTCCTAGGCTCTGCTGGCCCTCCTAAATATCAGGTGCAGAGCCGAGGAAGTCATACTGCCCAAATCAGGGCCATGCGGCCTGGAGACGGAGGCTTGGATGTGACCTAACAGCTGCATCCCATCTCCACCCCCCCTCTCTGAGCTGGCACGCCTACTGCCATGCCCACCCCACCCCCCAGCGATGCCCTCCTGCCCACTCTCCCCATGCCCAGAACTGCTCCAAGTTCGGCTGGTGCAGGAGCAGTGCTGAAGCGCTGTTGGGCCGATGCTGCTGCTAGCGTCGGCCCAACAGCACAAGCGCCAACACAGGGGTGCTGGTTGGTGCTCCCACGTCGGCTCTAGTGTCTCCAGCATGTTGTGTCGGCCCAACATTGCTCTTAGGATTGCGCCCTTAAAAATGAGGCTGCATGAGCAGGTGTGTTGGTTTCTTCTGAAGGTCCTAGGAATAATTTGTCTGGATGGGGTCATAATCAATACGTCTTTATATCAGCATCTAACTGTGCAGTGCTGGATGCTGAAGAACCTGGAATAGGGTTACAATCAGCTGTCACAGCTAAACCCATGTCTGCCCTGTCAGGAGGATCACAAGATGGTCTGAATATTTCAGACAAGGACATGGTATGGCGGGGAGGACTACAGTGTTACTGCTGTGATCAGGACTGGTACATCCAGTGGTGTCAGCTAAATGATTTAAGGACAGGTACTCACTTTTGATTGGCACGTGTCGGGACCCGCCCACCAGAAGTGACGTCATAAGCCGGAAGTGATGTCGTGGCAGGAAGTGACATGAAAAAAGCCCTTTTTGAGGCCTCAGACAATTTTAAACTGACCCAACAGTTGCAACAGTATTCCACAGCACCCCCAGAACATGTTAAGGAGGCCTGGCATCATGTTAAAGTGACCCAACAGTTCCAAAACCCCAGAGCAGCTCATTTTTCAGTGGCAAGGAAAGGAAAGGAAAGGCTCCGCTTGCTGCCTGCCTGCCTGCCTGGCTCTGAGAACGTGCAGGCAACTCAAACATGCAGGAAATTCAAACGTTGCAGGGGGCGGAGTCGACGAGTAGGCGGGCGAATGGGCGGGGCCAGCCATAATCCTAGAAACCGGTACTCGCGTACCCCCGCGTACCCCCTGCATGACAACACTGGGTACATCTATGAGGCCAACTGAAGTGGTTGCCTCAGGCAGCAGATTGATGGGGGTGCACTTATCCCTACTTACTTGCCTCCACTGTTCCTCCCTCCACTTCCACATGGGGTAAGGGGGGGCAGCATGTTTGCAGCACCATCAGAGGCTTAGTGCCAGCACTGGGCCTGTTCCCACAATGCAGAGCTTCAGTGCTGCGGAGTGGCCACCGTACCACCAGCAGTGGTAAGTGTGATCAGAGGCAGGTAGAGCAGCTTTTCAGGGCAGAGGAAGATGGAGGGAGGGCAAAACTGGCAGGGGGAGGAAAAGGGTAGCCCTGGGAGGGGAGCAGGACTGGCGGAAGCCCTCACTGCCACATCCTGGCACCCTGCGTTGGGCTTGGATGCCCAAGAGAGGGCTGCTCCAGTCTCCACTGGCAAAATAGCCAGGGGAGACTGAAGTAGACCCCTTGGGCGGGCTGAGGGCTTTCTCCAGGGGAAGGGGATAATCATCTCCTTCCCCTAAGGAGACTGCCGTGGCGGCTGAGGCTCCTACAGGATGCCGCATTTTTGGACCGGTGCTCCTCTGGGCTGGGCAGCTCAGGATTGGGCTGCCCATTTTCAAAACCAGGAAATGGACACTAAAACTATGAGAACTCTGAGACACCAACTATATGCCAAAGAAAAAAGGAGGCACACACAGAAGGTGACAACAGCAGAAAAGTTAAAAGTGACGCCTCAATGAATGAGTGAAAGGCAATCACCTTCACATCCACTTTCCTCTCAGGCAAACTGGTTTAGTCAGGATTTATGTCACACAGTGAAGCGTGGAAGAGTGACACCTTCTCCAAGTAAGGGAGACAATGTCAATTTGGGCTTCTGGAAATGGGACAAAGGCTGCAATCCTGTACTCACTTTCACGGGAGCAAGCTGCATTGAACACAGTGAGACTTTCTTCTGAGTAGATATGCATAGTATGGTGCTGAAAGTGTTATATGAAACAGAGATCGTAAATCATCAGAGTACACTCGTAAGTATTTTGCTTAAAACCCCATTTGTGGGATTATGGACTTTAAATCATTAAAAGCTGTGCGTAAGGGCTTCTGTCACAAAGAATGAGGCCAGGCAGGCTGCTTTTAAAAAAATCCAAACGTTGATTGGAAAAGAAAGCAAGAAGGTCACTTACTTCGTTCAGTCTGCCTTCAACATCTCTCAGCCAGAGCCCTTCTTCTCCTTGGCTTTAGCGATTTGTCTTCCCGCTACATCTCAGAACCTGAATGAAGCACCTCATCGCTAAGCCCAGTGACCCTCAGCTCAGCATGCTGCGTTTAATCCCCAGCGGCAGGTCTTGACTGCAGACCTGAAACCAGAAATTCTTCTTTGTCAGCTGAGAAACCAGACGGATTGGAATGGCTCTGGTTAGCCCCACCTCAGGCAGTAATCTATGTACCTTTTCATAAAAAGAAAACAAATGAGGACACTCCCCGTAAGTGGACCCAGGCAGCGCTGGGACAAAACTGACAAAACCTCAGTCCATGGGCATCTGCCTTTGTGTGCCAGGTTGTGTCAGTGGGACGGGGTCTGCTGGAGGGGCAAGATTGGTTTCAGTTGCAAAACTCTCTTGCATTCCCAATGCTTTCTATTAAAGGCACCAATGGCCTTTAATAACATGAGAACATAAGAAGAGGTTTACTGGATCACACCAAAAGCCCATCTAGTCCAGTTTCCTATATCTCACAGCGGCTGATCAGATGCGTCAGGGAGCACACAAGATGCCTGTTGCCACTCGCTTGCACCTGGCATTCTAAGGTATCCTACTTCTAAAACCAGGAGGTAGCACATACCCATCGTGACTTGTAACCTGTGATGGACTTTTCTTCCAGATATCTGTCTAATCCCCTTTTAAGTGCATCTAGGCCAGACACCATCACCACCTCCTGTGGCAAGGAGTTCCTCAAACTAATTATATGCTAGGTAAAGAAATATTTTCTTTTGTCTGTTCTGTCACCTATCTCTGTTAGGAATTGATTGCAAATGAAGTCAACAAGAGATCTCAAAAGTCATTTTCAACAGATCATTAAATGGAATTCAGCTTGACAAACCTCAAGGAGAGACACAGTACTCTTTGCTGTCCACTTTGCCATGGAGGAAAGGGAACTCTCCTTAGAACACACCTCTTACCATAGACCCCCAACCAGCAATGGGCATTCGAGTTGACTCAAGTCATGCAAAAACACTGTTTTTGACAACTCGGGTTGACTGGAGTCATAGATGTCACCCAGGCTCAACTCTCAGAAAAGACTCTGGACTTGAAAGGACTCAGGGTGCAATCCTAACCTGGAGTTAGGCCTGCACAGTTTGACCAGCAAAGTTTGGCTGGCACAAGGGCCACAGTAAAACGCATTTGGACCACTCTCAAAGTCAGGGAGGAGGATGCACGTCTGTGTGCTGACCTCTCTGACTCCGAGAGTGGTTCAAACATACTTTACGGTGTCCCTTCTGCCAGCCAAACTTTGCTGGCCAGCCTAACTCCAGGTTAGGATTGCACTCTCAATCCCTATCTCAAGCCCTATTGTATGTGTATTCTTGTACTTTATTTTTCTTTGCTAGTCTTTACTAGTCACAGCTAAAAACATTGTGGGCAATCCAGAAGCCAGCATTCAGCAGGATGACAGCAGCAGACATGAAGGGCAGGTAGGTTGGTTCCAAGGGGGGGGGGGTGCTGGGGGGCTGGGTGCATTGAAGAGAGGAGGAAGGCTAAAGCCATTGATTTGTGACTTAGCCCATTTCTCAAAATGACTCTGACTTGCGACTTGAAAGACTAGAAATTTTTCAAGACTTGCGACTTGAAAGACTAGAGAGTTGCGAAGGGTGTGCTATGACTCACAACTCAATTCGTAGGGTCATGGATTTGTAATTCAACTTGTGAGTTGAGCTTACTGACTTGAGCACATCCCTGCCCCAACACTGCCATTGCACAAGTGAATCTCATCAGTCTTATGCTATATCTGGAATATATTTGGCTGTTTGTGTCTGAGATATAAAAGCTCAGTCTATGGCATTTTACCTGCATTTTACGTGCATATAATGCACGGAAGGGATAGAGTCGATAGAGGGATGTTCTTTTCCATCTCTCAAAACATCAGAACCAGGGGGCATCCGCTAAAACTGAGGGTTGGGAGTGTTAAAACAGATAAAAGGAGGTACTTTTTTACCCAGCGGGTAGTTAATCTGTGGAACTCTTTGCCACAGGAGGTGGTGATGGCATCTGGTCTAGATGCTTTTAAGAGGGGATTGGATGGATTTCTGGAAGAAAAGTCCATCGTGGGCTATAGGCATTGATGGATTGTGCAACCTCCTTACATTAGTAGTAGGCTACTTCAGAGTACCGGGTGCAAGGGAGTGGCAACAGGATCCAAGCATCTTGTTGTCTCATGCCTCCCTGGGGCACCTGGTGGGGCCGCTGTGAGATACAGGAAGCTGGACTAGATGGGCCTTTGGCCTGATCCAGCAGGGCTCTTCTTATGTTCTTATGTTCTTATCTCATCTGGGATGGCTATGGCAGGTATGCAAATCCTTCTCTGATGCTGCACTCAGTGAGCCCTGAACACACTTGTGTGAACTTGTACTAGCAAGACCTGCCCCTGCAACTCCTTGCTTGCTGGCCCCCCAAAACTTCACATTATTACACATGCACCCACCACTGTTCTTGCTGCCTCCTCCTCTTCCTCATCTGCCTGGTTGCTTAAAAAAACAGACAGGTGGGCAAGGGATGAAAAGGGGGCATGGTGAGATGAGGTGAAGATGAGCACCTCACAGCACGGCAAAGTGTGGTAATCCAGAGTCCACCCCGCCCCTTGCCTTGAATTCCAGCCCAACCTCCTTCCCCAGCACTGTTGTGTTCGGGAGTTCCCAGAATGGTCCTCTCATCCTGTCTATTTCATGACATGACAGTGCAGAGGAAGGAGGCGGTGCTGGAATTCAAAGCAAAGAGTGGGGTGAACGCTGTGTTCCCACACTCCACCTTGCCCACGCAGAGGCAGTGGCAGCTGCAACTTTTGTGTCTGTTCTTCCAGACCCCAGAGGAAGAAGAGAGAGGCTGCTGCTGGCACAGTCACAGAGCTGACTGAAGGGGCTGTGTGAGAAGTGGGCTGAAGGGGAGGCAGTGGGCAGATGCGGAGTGCAGAGGCGGATCTGGGGGGGGGCAAATCTGTAAGTTTTGCAAGCAGCCTTACCCTGTCATGTAAATCCCTCCTCTCCCTTGCTGCTGTAGCCAGTAAGCAACACCAAGATGTTGCTGTTCCCTGTGAGGATTGGCTAGAACAGTGCAGGAAAGGAGTGTTTTCCACTGCAAGGTAAGGCTTCTTGCAAAACTTACAGATTTGCCCCCCCCCTTAGATCCACCTCTGGCGGAGTGCAGGGCCCTCGCCACTTGAAACGAGCGATTCAGTCAGCCTCATGGCTAGGAAGGCCCTGACTCATACAAATATCAAGGCTCTGAATAACTGCGTGCATCTTTCTGGTGCAATAAATACATGCCTCCCAATAAGTTCACCAGATATAGGGCAAGTCATCTCCCCACCCCAGAGCCATAAACTGGTGGACTGGCTTTGGTACGTCATCCAGTGAGGGTGTAACTTTTCGCTTTCAAATTTGCTTTGCATAGTGCTCTACCCCATTGTTCTCTCTCCACCCATGGAGCTCAGCGATAGAATCTGTGACTAAAAGGACCGTTTAATCATTAACTGCTTGCCGTAATATTCTCTGCTTGAGGCACACCCTTTAACAATCCATAGCCAGTAGTGAGGTGCAGGAAATGATTTTTGGGGAAAAGCAAAGCACAAAATGTTTTCTTCAGAAATGCTTGAGCTGTAGGTGGTACAATTTCAGTATATGTACTGTAGCTGCACAGGAAAGAACATTATGAGAGGAAGGGCAGCACTACAATTTTCCATGCAAGATTAGGGCCAGTTTACCTACCTGGTGGTGCCACTAAGTTCCCTCCATGAGATGGTCCTGAAGATTGTGTTGCCTGACAAAGACAAAGTCCCATATGAATTCTGTGTTCGTGTCAGTGCAGAATTGCAGCAATTCTCATGATCTCAGAAACATTCTTTGATTCTGAGATTTTAGGAAGTGAGATCCCATGATGAAATGTATACACGTACATGCAATTCACACAGATCTGTCTCCATGCAGTCACACACACAATGCAAGCCCAAACAGGCTTCACATAAAATAGCCCTAATGACACACTTCCAGGTTTCCCAGCATGGGTATATTCCTCATTCACTAATGCAAAGCAATGCAAAGGAAATAAATTATTCCATTACACTGAATTACATTCAGCACCTCTAGTGGATGAATGAGATATATACCAATGCTGGAAGATCTGGAATCTATATATATAAAGAAGTGTGTGTGTGTGTGTGTGTGTGTGTGTGTGTGTGTGTGTGTGTGTGTCGCATAGACTCCGCAACGCCTGGAGCGATTGGCACAAAACGTGGCATGCCTACACCTTGCGGCCTGGCGACAAACACTGCGGGGGTTGGGCCCCCCTAGCACCCCGGGGGGTGGGGGTATGTGGGGGTCCCCACGTGAAAACGGTCAAAAACGGCCAAAATTGGCATCAAATCCATAGTTTCTGGGCTTGCCAAGATGAGCAGCGACGCTCCCGACGCCGTTGGAGTCCGGGTTCAGCCCCCCCTTGACGTGGGGGGCAAGAAGGGGTGTGAAAACATCCGCCATGCCCTGCTGGAACACCTTGAGCGATGCGCACCAAACCTGGCACACGCGTGTCTTGCGGCCTGGCGACAAACACTGCGGGGGTCAGGCCCCCCCAGCGCCCCCAGGGGTGGGAGTGGGTGGGGGCCCCCATGTGTGAATGGTTGAAAACGGACAAAATCGGTGTCAGATCCATAGTTTCTGGGGATGCTGAGGCGAGTGGCGACGCTCCTGACGCTGTGGGAGTTTGGGTTCGGCCCCCCCCTCAACATGGGGGGTGGGAAGGGGTGTGAAACAAGATGTCCACCATGCCATGCTGGAATGCCTGGAGCGATTGGTGCCAGACTCGGCATGCACGTGCCTTTCAGCCTGGCGACAAACACTGCGGATGTCAGGCCCCCCAGTGCCCCCGGGGATGGGGTATGCAGGGGGCCCCACATGAAAATGGTCAAAAACAACCAAAATCGGCATCAGAACCATAGTTTCCGGGGTCACCAGGTCACCCCGGCGATGCTCCTGACGCGGTTGGAGTCCGGGTTCGGCACCCATCAGCATTGGGGGCGAGAAGGGGTGCAAAACCTATAAACTCTGGAAGATCATTTTGTTACCCGGGCAACACTGGGTAACAAAAAGCTAGTATAAATATAAATTACAATTAATGCTTACATTAAACTTATACAGAGCAGAAACTGAGACAAAAAGTTTGTGATTTGCAATCGTAGGTTGATTGATGCTTTTTTCAAAATCCGTACCCCTCTGTTCCTGTGCAAGTCAGTTTTGCCCTTTGCTCCACTCCTCCTTCCACCCCCGCCAAATTATTATTTCCTTTCAAACCCTCAGCATATCATTTCTCCCTGTATGCATTATTTATTTATTTTCCAGCACTAAACACCATGTCAGATAAAGGATGCAGTCCTTGTGCTGAAAGGTTTGGAGACCCCTGGTCTAAACCAAAGCCCCAAAGAAAAAAACTCCCAGGATTTTTGAATGAGGAAATGTTTTGTGTTGTGCAGGATGAAAGAAGGATAAGTTAACTGAAATGATCTAATCTATCAGAAGCTAATTTCAGATGCTAATTGTCCTGGAGGAGTTCAAGAGTCATGCTCCCCCCCAAAAAAAAAATCTGGTGCAATTAATGGCCTCCATAGCAACCATTGGTCAATCTCAGCTGCTAGCTACTCCTGCTCCCTTACCAGATCATATCCTTTATTTAGCTGAAGCAATATGAGAACTGTGTTCAAATTAAGCCATTTGTATTTCATCCACTATATTATCTATAGAAGTATCTGATACAAGCCTATTTCTAAATGTATTTGTTCTAAATACAACTTCAAAATAAAATAAATCAAAACATGTCTACGATGTTTGCTTATCTGCCATTTGTGTGGTTTTTCAGCCGGTGTTGTTCTGCCTTTAGGTGCAATATTCTTCCTCCAGTGCCCCAACGGAGCCTGAAAAGCAGAGGCTGCACCATCAAATTAAACATTTTTATGGATGTAAAAAACCATTTTGCCAGGGCTTCTTCTGCAGTGCCATTTGCTCTTTGGGTGTTGGCTTTAGGCTGTAGCACCAGCACCGGGGCCCAATAGGATCAGGCTGATTGCTGGCCGCAGAGGAAGAGACAGGAGTGCTTGGCGTCACGGTAAGTACAGAGTCTCCTTTTATCTGCATTTTAGACATCCTTGGGGGCAAAAATGTATCCCCCACAGATATGAGGGATGCCTGTACACTCAACCCAATCTTCAACTGCGGTAAAATGGCCTTCATGGTTCATGTTCATGTCCTTCAGTGGAGATACATCAGGTGACAATCTGGTTCATGGAACAGACATGGAAATGTCTCAGGAAGGAGTTTTAAGATATCTCTCTTAAAAACAGAGAGGGATCTCTTATAATTACTATGTACAAATTTGTTGTTGTTGTTGTTCAGTTGCTAAGTCGTGTCCCACTCTTCATGACCCATGGACCACAGCACACCAGGCCTCCCTGTCCTCCACTAGCTTCTGGAGTTCGCCCAATGTCCTGTTCATTGCTTCGGTGACACTGTCTAACCATCTCATCCTCTGCCGCCCCCTTCTCCTTTTGCCTTCAATCTTCCCCAGCATGAGGGTCTTTTCTAAAGAGTCCTCTCTTCTCATGAGGTGGCCAAAGTATTTGAGCTTCAGCTTCAGGATTTGTCCTTCCAGGGAGCAATCAGGCTTGACTTCCTGTAGGATTGACCGATTTGATCTCCTTGCAGTCCAGGGGAGTCTCAGGAGTCTTCTTCAACATCATAATTCAAAAATATACAAATTAGGTATCTCCTAATTTGTTCATAGTAATTATAAAACTGTTCTGCCTGGAAACAGATCCACTTTGCCACAGTAAAGCAACTTCATGTCTACTCATGAAAAGCAACTATGCATGCCTACTCAGTTGTACATCTCATTGTGTTCAATGGGGCTTACTTTCAGGAAAATGTGTACAGGATTGCAACCTTGGAAACACAAGGGATTAATGGGTTCTGTTCTGGGACAGAGCAGATCTTGGGGTGCTGGTGGACAGCTCAATGAAAATGTCCATACTAGGGATAATTAAAAAGGGTATTGAGAATAAAACAGCCAATATTGTATTGCCATTGTACAAGGCGATGGTAAGGCCACATTTGGAGTATTGCAGTCTGGTATCTTCCTTGGGGATGGTGCAACGGTATTAGGTATTAAGCTACCTTAGAATGCCAGATGCAGGGAAGTGGCAGCGAAATACAAGTATCTGGTTGTCTTGTGTGCTCCCTGAGGCATCTGGTGGACCACTGTGAGATACAGGCAGGTGGACTAGATGGGCCCTTGGCCTGATCCAGCAAGGCTTTTCTTATGTTCTTATGACAACCTAGTAGATTTTATTTCCATTTATGTACAGTAAGTGTGTACACGCGCACGCACGCACACGCACGCACACGCACGCACACGCACACACACACACACAGAGAGAGAGAGAGAGCATATGCTTATACATACATACACACACACACACACACACACACACACACACCCATACATACATAAACCTCACTAAGACATCTTTCTTTTTCACTCTAAATAAATAGCCATTAACTCCATAGCAACCATAACCACTGCCATGTGGTTGCTAGGCTTCTTGAGGCCACCTGTATATATCCAGAGCAAGGAGGTGTCTCCTCCAAAGCAGGTTCACCCTGTTCTATTTGTCAATGACTGCATCATGTCAGGCAAAAGGTATTTCAGGGAAAAGCCCTCTGGGGATTGTTGTTTGAGAAGAGCCAACAGCAGGACAAACAAAACTTGAAGAGCCTCAGAGTGGCAGAGAAACAACTCAGTGAGCAATATCTGTGTCATATCCTTTGGGCACAGGTTGGTTTTGCACTAAAGGTCTTTCCAGACAAACTATTGCATAAGATTTGTTACACAGTTGTTGCTTATTGGTTGCATGGGATCCAGCAACAAGTTATATGCTTCTGTGTGCATTTTCCTAGCACTCAGAAGTGCAATATCCTGTTATTGGGAAAAATGCAATGCAGTCCCCAACTGGTGTGTTCTTTGCTGATGTATATATGATGTGGAATTTGGTTGTCCAAGCATCTTACCACATCTCCCAGAGAAGGCCTGTGATGTCAGCCCCCTCCTATACACAGTGTTGTGAACTTGAATGAAAAAAAAAAAACAAGCAGTATGTCTTTAGTGTCTATATGCCTTACTCAGTGCTGTCTTTAAAAGTTGGAGAAGCAATAAGAAACTGCCCCTCCTCTCAGGACCTCTGACAGGAATTTTATCAGGGGATACAAAGTTTCTTTAGGGCTCCTCCCAAAGTGGGAGGGGATAAAATGGAGTGAGGGAGGGGGCAATGGGGACAGGCGGAACAGGGACAAAATAGGGTGGTGGTGGGGAGCAATAGTCTTTGGAGCCCAAGTCTACCGAGCTTCCTGATGCGAAACCGAAATCTACCTACCTGTGTGATATAGGCATCTAGATTTAGTAATATGGAAAAACAAGTAATATGTCTATATGCTTTACTCAGTGCTATCTTCTTTAAAAGTTGGAGAAGCAATAAGCAGGAGCAAACACTCCAATAAGGAGCAAACACTCCTTTCTAAAATCTCTTAAATACAGAAAATCATTGCAGAAAATTAGCATGGTCGTATTTAGGCTCACACACACTAGAATGGAAGGTGTCCTGTGTGTACCAAAACTTCCTTTTGCAACAGTTGCAATCCTGCAGCTGTATCCCTGAGCTCCTATACACTCCTTCATAGGAAGCAGATCCACAACCCAAGAACCCTTATAGCAGGCCACTTTCTTCTCAGATGTGACACTTTGTTAAGGAATGTCATGTATTCATTCTGGGCACAGTGTGTATGGCTTGTGGCAGTGGCCACCACCACATGCCAGCGGTAGTCTGGGTGAGATAGGAAAATGTGAGAGCCCAGGAAATTTCTGGGCCCCTCCTTTGGTTCCTGGGCCCCCTTTTTGACCCTGAGTCTGGGTACAAATTACCCCCTTTCCCCATCTCTTATGGGCTCTGCCTCTTCCTACCCCCTGCCCTGCAAAGATGTTGTTTCAGAATCATTTTCCCACCGTACATCTTTGATTCCATGCAGAAATTTGCCATCTGCATGACTTATTTTCCTTGTCATTATGAATTGAATATTCCTCCCTAGTCCCTGGATATTATTTCATATTTACTTTTTTGTTGTCACTTTTAAGGCAGTCACGGCCCAATCCTAATCCCCTTCCATTCATGTAACTAGCAGTGCAACACTAGTTACACAGGAAGGGGGATAGGAGAGCAAAGCATCTTCCGCCAGCGTGTGCTTCAGGTGTATTGGTGGGGAGGCCTCCTGCATGCTGACAAATCCATGAAGACCCACTGAAGCAGGTAAGCCCAGGCAGGGAGTTGGAAGAAGGTAAGTAGAGGGTTGGATGTGATGGGGGTGGATGGAATGGCACAGTGTCAGTGGCAGGAGAGACGGTGGATTGGCCTTGGAAGGGGGCAGATTCAGTGGTAGCAGCACACATCAAATCCTAATGCCCTTCCCAGACTTGATCTACCTTTATGGATCAATGCAAACGTGTGCCAGTGATATCACGGGCACAGGTCCAAGTTGACCCATAGCAGCTGCTGGGGTTTTATTTACATTGAGACAAGGAGACAAATGTCCCCATATCTCAAAGTGACCTTCAGCAGCCAAAAAACCCCTTTGGGAAACATCCGTAGCCATACAGGCACCGCTGCATCGCCATGCAGGAATTTGCACAGGAATGGGCTGTCGGTGTTTTAGCTTTTCCATGGCTACTCCTTGGCAACAATCAAACAGCTCATGTATTTCACCAACGTAGTTGAGTGGCATTGAAGCTCAACAATACCCATCCAGTTCAGTTTCTTTTGAATGTACAGAAAATATAAACAAGTTGAAACGAGTACAGTACAGCTTTAGTAAACAGCCTAAATTTATTTATGTAAACAGCCTACTCTTTATTCTAAACTGATCCAACTCTCTGTACCTGCTCATGTCTGCCAATGGATAAGACAGGAATGGACAGACAGGAAGCAACGGGTGAGGCTGGGGAAAATCATGTCCAATTCTCGAACAACTAGTACAGGAGCTCCAGGGATGTGTGCTCTCCCAGTTGCTCTTTTCTCTTTACACGAATGACTGTACCTCAGGATCCCTCTGTTAAAATTTTGAAGTTTGCAGATGATACAACAATCATCGGTCTTATTTGTGATGGCGATGAATCTGCATACAGACGGGAGGTTGAACAGCTTGCCCTGTGGTGTGGATGTAACAATCTGGAACTGAATACACTAAAAACTGTGGAGATGGTAATAGATTTTAGAAAGTGCTCCTCTACTTTATCTCCGCTGACCATATGTGGTAGTATGGTATCAGTGGTGGAGTCCTTCAAATTTCTGGGTTCTATAATCTCCCATGATTTGAAATGGTCAGTTAACATCAGTTCTGTTATTAAGAAAGCACAGCAGAGGATGTATTTTTTGTGCCAACTTAAGAAATTTAACCTACCTCAAGAGCTGTTGATTCAGTTTTATAGAGGAATCATTGAATCTGTTCTTTCGAACTCTATAACAGTCTGGTTTGGTTCAGTAACTAAACAGGATAAGAATAGACTCCAAAGGACAGTCAAAACTGCAGAAAGAATAACAGGAGTCAGCTTGCCCTCTATGGACGATTTATATATTGCTCGGATGAGGAAAAGAGCAGAGAGGATTGTTGTAGACCGCTCTCACCCTGCCCGTAATCTGTTTGAACTTCTTCCCTCTGGACATCATTATAGGACATGGTATGTTAGAACAACCAGGTACAAGAACAGTTTTTTCCCCCATGCTATTGGGCTATTGAATAGCTGCTTATGTTGATGTTTTGGTTTTGATTTGGATAAGTTTAGAGTTAGTGGGGGCTTGTTAATGTGATGGTATTATTTATTAGTTTAAGGTATATGTGAGAGCTTTTGGGCCAAAGTAAAATTCCATGTATGGTGAAATTCCATGTATGGCCAATAAAATTCTATTCTATTCTATATTATTATTATAAATTGAATTGCTAATCAGCAACAATTTTACTTACTCTTTCAGAATTGCATCCTCCAGGCCAAGAGGATGAAAACACTATTTGCTCTGTTGCCCTTTGAATATTGTAAAACTTATTTTCCATTAAAAAAAATGCATTTGATACATGCTCAGAGATGCTTAATCTTTTGTTTTAAAAAAGTTTTTTTTTTCCTTTCAGGGATAAGTGTTCTCTGCCTATGCCCAGATCCCAAAAGTTGGCAATCATAAGTCTAAACAAAAATATTAACTCAAATGAAGATAACAGTCAGCGAATGGAAATACAAAAGAAATCCATTGTAATGAATAGTAACAAATAGTAACAATAGTAAAAAATAGTAACAATTTTGTCCAGCTCCTTTTGAATAGTTATAGTGCATTAAAAGTCTGCATTTCCATGTGGTTTGGGGCATAGTTAAATTTAATAGTTGCATTTATAGCTCATGAAATTAAAGGCAAGAGAAAATTACAGGCTATCTCTGTCCGTGCCTAAAAATAATGTTGCCTTTGGTAGGCTTTAGGGCAGATAAATACTTAGCCTATCCAAAAATGAAAGGATAGCCTTGAAACTCCAAAATTGAACACTGGGGTTACTCTGGTTAGAGACCAAAGCATGGATGAATGAATGATGTCAAAGCAAAGCCTTATTTATCTTGCAAATTTACTTTGGCAGGTGAAAAAAATGTAAATAACTATATAACAGGCTAGTGCGTGCGAAACCTAAACAAACAGAAATAAAAGAAAAATAAATGTTAGAACGCCGCGGTGGAAGGTTGAATGAAATCGGACAAAAGAGGAAAGCTCGTGGAAGAAATTTGAAATGAGGTTATACAGTAATTGAAAAAGGCTGAAAGAGCAAAGCGATGAAAGTCCAGTGCATAAAAGTCAAGGCATTGCTGTATTTGCACACGGGCGGGAGAGATCCCAGACCAGTCAATTCTGTATACAGTGATTAGGTTCAAACCAAACCTACTTGGTTCAAACGTATCACCCCACCTAACCGCAACTCACATCCACTGGCAATTTGACAGCCTGTCAGTGCAAGGCAGGCTGGGAAAGAGAGTCCGCGCTTCCTTTTCTTTCCAAGCAGAAAAAGAGGTTGGCCGAATAAATGGACTGCACGCCCCAGAATGCCACGCGACCTCAACCACTGCCTGCTTCCTGTCAGGAACAGAAAATATATAGACAGCATCTTTTTCAAAAATTGACTGATCTGGAAGTTGCTGCTGCTGCTGCTGGGACAAGCTGCACTCTGAGGAGTAGAAAAGTGGTGAGTTTGGGGCTTTGGGATCTCTTGAATTTCCACGCCTGTTTTGTGATTAACCTTTCCCCTCTCTCTGCAACTCACTTTTTAGAAATAATGTGGGAACTGTGAAACCGGGACGGTCTTTATCGTCCTCTTCCTAGTCTGTTAGCACTCAGTCCATAAAAGGAGATGCAAAACCGGGAAGCAATCGAGGTGGTTGGGTCTTATCTTTCACCCTCCCCCACGTATGACGGATTACTGAGCTTCTTCCCGCCCCCGCCCCCAGCATTATTCTCTTTAAAAAAAAAATGAGATCCAGTGGTAGTACATTCACTGCACTCTTATGTTTGATGGCAATACAATGCTGGGAACACTGGGCAAAATTTTGCTGTGGCAACTGGTCTGTACACTTTGTGGAAGAAATGAATGTCCTTGTTGAAAAGTGGAACAGGTGGTCCTTTTTAAGAGCTCGCACTAAGGAAAACTAGGATTTATTGCAAAATGCCATATAAAGTAGGGTTACCAGATCCAAACTGGGGCAGAGTGCCTCTACCTTTAACCATTGTATAGAAGAGGGAATTTGGGCAAGAGTAGCTTTTGAAACCCTTCCCATGATGAACTGCACCTGCACAAATTCCCTCTTCTATACAATGGTTAAAGGCAGAGGCACTCTGTCCCAGTTTGGATCTGGTAACGCTACTATGAAGGCAAATTTCCCTGCACAAGAAATAATGTAATAGGGAGTAATAAGGATTATTGGTACATCCATGCCCTACATTAAAGTTAAAGAAAGGAATAGAATAAGGTTGGAATAGGGGCTGTAGAAAGTAGCATCAGTCCTCAACACCTATAAACCAGTACACTCCCCCACCCCAGGATCCATTTGTAACAACCTAGAATACATCAGTGCTACTCCCATTTTGAACCAGTAATGGTTATAAGTACCTTCATACAGAATTTTACATTATTATGAGAATTCTTAAAACATTCCCTCATAAAAGAAATGCTTTTAAAAACATGTCCACATAAAATGAGTCTAAACAATGTTACTAATAATGATTCTAAATCATAGCTTGCTGAAAGGCACTCCGCAAATGCCGGGGGTGCCTTCAACACCTTATTGTTTCAAACAAACTTATCTGAACTCTGTTCCAAATAAAAATGCCAAATAATAATTCCTATTACAGTCTGTAAACAAAAAAATAAAATTAAGGGCGCAATCCTAACTTGGAGTTAGGCTGACACAGTTAGGCCAACAAAGTTTGGTTGGTACAAGGGGCACCATAAAGTAGGTTTGGACCACTCTCGGAGTTGGAGAGGTCAGCACACAGACGTGCGCCATCCTCCCTGACGCTAAGAGTCGCGCTTTACAGTATCCTTCGTGCCAGCCAAACTTTGCTGGCCTAAGTCCAGGTTAGGAGTGCGCTCTAAGCCTTGTCCCCCCAAAGTATCACTATTTTGTTGATAGATTTCTTTTCTTGTTCCTTTAACAGAGTGTGAGGGTGCGGGGGGGGGGGGAAGAAATGCATGCAGTAAGTGATGATGGCTTGGGGGGCATAAAGGACTAGAATCTACTTTAGTTCCTCAAAATGTTGAGGGTGTAAATGTGAATAAATGTATAGTGGGGAGATTTATAAAGGGTACCCCCTGAAAAATAATATACTTAAACCACAACCAACAAAATCAATAATAACAGCAATAGACTCGGGGCCATATCCTATCCAATTTTCCAGCACCGACGCAGCCATGCCAAGAGGACACGCACTATATCCTGCAGAGGAGGGGAAGTCACAGAGGCCTCCTCAAGATAAGGGAATGTTTTTCCTTTATCTCTGGACTGCATTGTAGCTGCCTTGGCCCTGGAAAATTGGATAGGATCAGGCCCTCAGTCTGATTTCTAGAAGTTACTATCTGAAATGTTCTGTCTAGTTTTCATCAGTACTATTTGGCCAGTCACAAAAGAAACTGGAGAAGTGTGGCAGTTGAGAAAGAAGGAAGTGTGCCTCTGAGTTAACAGCCATCTTCACAAAGTAGATCCCCGCCTGTGGAGTTTGAGACAGCTTGGAGCCTGATGGCAGCCTGATTTATACAGAAGGACGTTTCATTAATTCGCCAGAGCATGCCTGTGTCTGTTTACTCAGAAGTAAGTCCTGCTGTAGTTAACAAGGCCTACTTCTTAGTAATTGTGTTTAGGATTGCAGCCTTAGTGAACCTTCCTTCCACAGTGTTTTTGGTCCAGTCTCTAAAGTTCAGATCTAAAGGGGCTGGGTAGCTGGAACACATGCATTTATTTTCAAAGCAAATAGGCAAGGGTGGCACATTCATAAGGCTGACTGAAATGGCCACGTCGAGCTGGGAAATGTGGCAAACTGGTGGAGGGTGGGTGTGCTCCAGCCTCCTGCCTGCTCCATCATCTCCTTGTGTGCTCTCCAAACAAGCGAGCAACAGGATGATGGTATGGCTTACCTCTTCAGCAGTGGAGCTGGAGGAGGAGCTACCCACCACAGCCACCTCTGGACCACTGCCATCCCCATCACTTCCTTTACCCTGGCAGGATGAGGAGAATGCAAGGAGTGGAGAGATTCTGCTCCCAGTACCAACCTGTTGAAAGGAGGTGGCAGTCGCAGCAGTGGAAGTGTGGGGAAGCAAGGTTGCGGATAGGCATGCATGTGCATGCATTTGCGCAAACATGCTGGCATCAGAATTCGGCGTTGTTTGGGGAGCTAGATTGGCTTGGGTTAGGCTTGTTAAAGGGAGTAAAAACTGTGTTTCATTCATTTTCTATTGATTTCATTGGCCCACCCCATGTTTTGATGCGTTTAACTTTCTCATTTCCCATGCAAGTTGCATGACATTTTAGAGGTTGTCCTACTCCTACTCCCTCAGAGCATCATCTCCACAAACCTGCAGACAGGGTGAACCTCTCCAACTTCTCCCACCTTATAAGAACCTCTGTCACTTCCAACTTCTGTTTCCCATTCAGTTAGTATGAAATTTTCAGGTACAGTGGACCCCTGCTTAAAAATGGCAGTCCGTCTTGGAGACACCATTGCATTATGAAAATATTATAACATGAACCTATTGACTAATGCATTGTTTTTTGGATACTGTAATTTGTTCCAAGATCTCAGATATTAAAGTTTGTGCCACAGAACTCAGCTATTTCCCTCTCTAAAAGGTGATTTTAATGGAACCTACTGCTCCCTATGAGGGACGTGGTGGCGCAGTGGGTTAAACCGCTGCTGCTGGGCTTTCCGACCGGAAGGTTGGGAGTTCAAGGCTGCGCAACGGAGTGAGCTTTGCTTGCCCATTGCTTGTCCCAGCTCCTGCCAACCTAGCAGATTGAAAGCACCTAAATGCAAGTAGATAAATAGGGACCACTTCGGTGGGAAGGTAATGGCGTTCTGTGTGCTATGGCATAGAGTCGTGCCGGCCACATGACCACGGAAGCTTGTCCTCGGACAAAACACCGGCTCTACAGGCTTTGAAACAGAGATGAGCACCGCCCCCTACAGTCAGTCACAACTAGACTATTCAGTCGCGGAGAAACCTTTACCTTTAACTTACTGTTCCCTATAGGGACCATGGTTATCAGTTTACACAATGTTGTAGTTATTAAGCACAAATTACAAGACTTTCTTCCTTTCCTCAATACACACAGCCACAATGCTAAAACGCTGCTGTTGGCTGAGATGCTACCAAACGCTTGCATTTGCATCACTAGTTGGCTTATCTCAGTGTAAAGTGAAATCCTGGGGGGTTGCGCTGCTGCCTCTTCTCTCTCCCCGCCCTTAAAGAGGCATAGCCCAGTGCCTCCCAGAGTGGTCAGTCACGACTCACCACTTTGGGAACCACTGAACTAAACTTTTCAACTTGGTTTTCATCTCAGTTTCAAGTCAGGCTTAAAATGTATGTAGTCAGTTAAAATTACAGGTTAAGATCTTAGTTCAGTTTAAGAAGTCATCTTAAAAATCAGTGTAGTTTTAAGTGTAATTTCAGGCAAACTAGAAGTAAAATAACGCTTGCATTCCCTGTGGGCAGAGGTTGCTTAATCTCCCTTTACTCAGCATCTATTGTCTATTCTTCCTTTAACCCACTTCCTGTTGTCCATTTCCCATCATTCCCAGAGGCCGAAACTGCCCTAGTTTGTCGCTATTAAATTACCATTAATTGTAATTCATAACCTGATGCAGCTCAATAACTCCTACTACTTTTAACAACAGCCTCCAAGATCCTTTAATTTTTAGGCCACATCCCCAATAGAAGGGCGGGGGGTGGGGGGCACCACAAAGCCATCCCTGCTGCAGAACAAAAGCAGGACACTGGAACTCTAAGGAGAGGGAGCGAGGAGATCTGGCAATTAGCCAGTATAAATGGGCAAACTTCCTTCTCCACAGGTAGTCTATCCCGGAAGCAACAGTGAGGGAAAGGCTCTGTTTATGTGCTTATAAGACCATAAGAAG
The DNA here is from genome assembly GCA_029204185.1 of Lerista edwardsae. Taxonomy (NCBI): domain Eukaryota; kingdom Metazoa; phylum Chordata; class Lepidosauria; order Squamata; family Scincidae; genus Lerista; species Lerista edwardsae. The sequence goes on along the minus strand of JAJKFI010000016.1, from coordinate 5,660,249 downwards.
AGCCCTGCTGGATCAGGCCAAAGGCCCATCTAGTCCAGCTTCCTGTATCTCACAGCGGCCCACCAGGTGCCCCAGGGAGGCACGAGACAACAAGATGCTTGCATCCTGTTGCACTCCCTTGCACCTGGTACTCTGAAGTAGCCTACTACTAATGTAAGGAGGTTGCACAATTCATCATTGCCTATAGCCCATGATGGACTTTTCTTCCAGAAATCTGTCCAATCCCCTCTTAAAGGCATCTAGGCCATATGTCATTACCACCTCCTGTGGCAAAGAGTTCCACAGCTTAACTACCGGCTGGGTAAAAAAGTATTTCCTTTTATCTGTTTTAACTCTCCCAACCCTCAGTTTTAACGGGTGTCCCCTGGTTCTGGTGTTTTGAGAGAGGGAAAAGAACATCCCTTTATCAACTCTATCCCTTCCATGCATAATTTTATATGTCTCAATTTTTTTTATTTTTTATTTTTTTGTGAGGGGGGGACATGATTGAGACATAATTCTATTGCAACGGGAGTGAGCTCCCATTGCTTGTCCTAGCTCCTGCCAATCTAGCAGTTCAAAAGCACCTAAAAATGCAAATAGATAAATAGGTACCACTTCGGTGGGAAGGTAATGGCATTCTGTGCGCCTTGCGTACAGTCATGCCAGCCACATGACCATGGAAACTTGTCCTAGGTCAAACGCCAGCTCTACAGGCTTAGAAACGGAGATGAGCACCGCCCCCTACAGTCGGTCACAACTAGACCATTCGACGTGGGGAAACCTTTACCTTTATTGCAACATATGATTGGCCACTCTGGAAAATGACATGCTGGACTTGATAGACCCCCTCTGGTCTGATCTAACAGGGCTTCTCATATTCTTAGGCCTGTCCACCAGGATAATAAGCAGGCTAATAATCATGATGGCTAAGTGTAGAACCTCCATTTCCAGTCTACATCAGTTTGTACAGTACTTTGCTGTGAAGGAGAAATATCCTTATGTTCATTAAGAGTTGGTAGCTATTTTATTTTGGTCTTTGCTTAGAAGAGTATCACATAAATCTTTCACGCATACCACTAAGACAATGTAAGAAAAACCAGCATTAAAATACAGTATCTTACACTGAATTAAGGTATGTCCTATACTGAACTTCAATTGGGTGTCAGTTATCCTTGGATTTTTTTGCTATAAGAGTCGACCAAATGGGTGGTATTTTATTCAAGCTTGTAAGGCCAGGCCAACAATTAATGCATCAGATGTTGTTATAAGTAAGCATTCTCCCATAGATGGGTGTGACACTTTTTCTACCAAACAGCGCATTGGGGTGGGATCCAGGCTGGGATCACGGCAGGCGGAGAGCATTAACCTTTGGTCCCTGCTCTGGTCCTGCTCTGGGTTGTGCCTGTCCCATGGCTGGGCACTTATGTGCTTCCATCTTTATCTGTGTCTGTATTTAAGAGATTTTTATCCCACCTTCCCCACCCTCACAATGGCCACCAAGGTGGCTGATGTTATATACATGGTTTGTTTGTTTGTTACATTGCTGTGCCTAGTCTGTGCCTAACCAGCTGTTCCCACTCTTGTGGTTGCCCTTGGCTTCTTAAGAGTATGCTTTGCATAAATCACTGAAAAATTACACAAGTCAAACATGTGCTATGTGCCACTCCAGGCTGTGATTTTCCTGTTTGGGAAAGAGCATGCCCTGCTCTTTCCCAAACATGCCTGTTCGTAAAGCATGCCCTGCATGACACATAATCATTTCCATTGTGGATAAATGTCACGTTTCCTGCCAGCAAGTAGAATGTAATACGATGCTTGGTTGTAACACCCATTTCTTCCTTTCAAGGTCTGTAATAGAAGATGGCAGAGCCTGAAAGCACAGTCATAAACACTAGTGTGAAACAGGTAAGGCATTCTATACTAGCTGTACTTTGTATTCAGTTGTTTAATGCTTTGCCACCGCCTGAGTTTAACCCTTCCTGCATTATGATTTTCAACAGCATTTTTACTTGTTTATATTCCCTTCAACTGTATCAATTGGTCACTTTGTCTAATATTTGCCTTGGGGTCATGGCGAGCTTAATGCATGTTGCAGTTAACCATATAGTGATTTTCCCTCCTCTTGTTCTGCTGCACATTCCTTATTGATTTTCATTGTGGGGGGCGGGGGGGGGAGGTTGTATATGACTAAGAGAGAGAGAGAGAATAAAATCATTCTTCCCATTAAGGGCTGAAAAATCAATCTGGTTATGTTATGATGGAACAGTTGGAGAAGTATTTCATTGTATGGCCCATACAACATACCTGCATGCAGAAGATCCCAGGTAAATCCCTCCTGGGAAAGACTTCTGCCTGATGCCTCTGAGAATTTTAAGGATGTGGATCAATAGTCTAACTCCCTGCATTCATGTGAGTCAATGTTCATTTGGGTGTATTGAGTCTGGATCCAAAACTATGGTTGTTCAAGCCAGTTATGCATAAGAAACAGTTGAACAAATACTTCATTGCATGGCTTATAAAGGTAGATCCAGTATGATGTTCTGGATGGTGTCCAGTAGGTGTTCAGTATGATGCTGGTAGATCCACCACTTCCCATGAATAATCCTTCAAGTTGGTTGGGATTTGTGGGTTGATAACCAAGAGAGAATTACCAGAGCCGGAGCAGACTCTGACTGCGCCCAGGGTGGAGCAATGATGAAATACGTCACCGTGCCCGCCATACAGCCTTGCCACGCCCCCTGTTTCCAGAATCGCTCCATTCAAGTGCTCATGAGATGTGAATCTGTGGAGCTTGTATGTTTCCAGCCCCACCTTCCAGGTAAGGTTAAGACTGGAGGGCTGAGGTCAGTGCCAGCCTCACAGAGACCAATGGCACCCTCTTGTTGCTGAAACTAATGAGCAAGCTTATCCTGGAAGGACCAGTGCCACATGATGGTCTATTGTGAGTGCTGGCCTGGCTGGACCAGCCTGATGTTTCAATTCGATCCCCAGTCTAGCCATCCCATTTGTGCTAACCATAGTAGATAAAATGTATAGTAACCATAGTAGATAACATGCTAGAACTAGCCTGTCTAGTACAGCATTACAAGAATTATATTTCCAAAAAGATAAGATATTGAGGAAGAGGAGGAGGAGGAGCATACAACATGCAAGTGGCATTCCTTTATCACAACTTCTCAATTGATCAGTGCCAACTGAGTCAGCTCAGCTACACATTCATTGTTCTTGGGTTTCTCCTCCTCAGAAAGACCCAAAGGAAGCTCTGGTCATTGCTGTGACAACAAGGGCCATTTTCAACCTGGAAAAGGAGCACGAGATCTTTCTCACAAAGGGCAAGGACGCGTATGTGAAGCATCAGCAAACAAATGAGAACAACCCTTTGGAGCAAGGGACAGCCTTTGCTTTTATTCAGGTAAAGGACGAAGTAGTTATCCAGGCATATATGAAATACAGATCTGGTGCCTTTTCTGTCTAGTATGTTGGAGAGGAAACTCTCGTCCTGAAATCAGTAGGTGCTTTGCCATTGAGGAGGAAGACCCATGTGGCATTCCTAACAGTGGTTTCTTCACTTGGACTGAATCAAGATCTGCAACTTGCCGTGTGTGTGTCTGGAGGTAAAGGTTATATAGTTGAATGCTAGATCAGTTTTTCAGTGTTCCCCTCTTCCTGCACTTCAGGCAGACTACCTGCCTGCCTTGTAATACATTTTAAAGCAGTGCATGTGTATTCTTGAGCATGCACATTCCCCTTTACCCTTCCAAGAAGGGAGGCAGTATGTTGCTGTCACCAGCATTATGAATAGGTGCCTATCACAGCAGCAGTCTTCTGAAATGCTGCAAACTTGCAGAGCTGGCTATTTTCTTTTGTTGTATTCCAGGGTTTAATCTGGAACATTAAGGCCCCAATGCTATCCATGTGCTCTGCCGGCGCACCAGGCCTTCACAATGTTGCCAAAGTGGCATAAAGTGCGTTGCAATGATGTGAAAGCTGTGTGCACCAGTGGGAAGGCCAGAGTGTTCCTGCACATGCAGGTGGGGAAGGGTAGGGGTAGGGTGGCAATATGGACAGGATCGGCAGCAACAGTGCATGCCATATCCTAGCCTCCGTTCCCAAGCCTGATCTGCTGTCACGGTTCAATGCAGACTTGTGCCAGTGATATCGTTGCTGCAGGTTCGACTTGACCCATTGTAACTGCTGGAGCTTAACTCAAGGTAAGGGAATAAATATCCCCTTACCCTGAAAAGACCTCCAGCAGTTGAACTTTACCTGCTGGATGTAACATAGCCCATACTCAATGAAAGTGTTGACCCAAAGTGCGGCAGCGATAAAGAAGGCCAATTCCATGCTTGGGATAATTAAAAAAGGGGTTGAGAATAAATCGGCCAATATTGTTATATATGCCACGGTACAAATTGATGGTAAGGCCACGTCTGGAGTACTGTGTACAGCTCTGGTCGCCGCACCTTAAAAAAGATATAGGGGAACTAGAGAAGGTGCAGAAGAGAGCAACCAAAATGATTACGGGGCTGGGGCACCTCCCCTGTGAGGAAAGGCTAGAGCGTTTGGGGTTCCTCAGCCTAGAAAAAAGGCGCCTGAGTGGGGACTTGATTGAGACATACAAAATTATGCACGGGATGGATAAAGTGGATAGAGGGAGGTTCTTTTCCCTCTTTCACAATACCGGAACCAGGGGACATCGACTAAAATTGAGTGTTGGAAGAGTGAGAACAGATAAAAGGAAATACTTTTTTACCCAGGAGGTAATTAAGCTGTGGAACTCTTTGCCACAGGAGGTGGTGATGGCATCTGGCCTAGATGCTTTTAAAAGGGGACTGGACAGATTTCTGGAGGAAAAGTCCATCACAGGCTACATAACAGGCCATGATGGTTACTGCAACCTCCTTACTTTAGAGTTAGGCTATCTTGGAGAGTCAGTTGCAGGGGAGTGGCAACGAGATGCACATGTTTAGTTGTCTTGTGTATTCCCTGAGGCATCTGGTGGGCCGCTACGAGATGCAGGAACTAGATGCAGGAACTTTCTGGACTAGATGGGCCTTTGGCCTAATCTAGTGAGGTTCTTCTTATGTTCTTATGCCAGCGCCAATACATGGGTGGAGGGGAATTTAGGTAGGATGTGGCTGTTGATGTATGTGTCTTCTCAGGGTAGCAAAAGGATAGTCCAGCCTTCACCACTTTCTCTTTGCCCATGGTGCAGCCACTCATCTCTGTTAAAGATCAGCATTTTGGGAAACTGACCATCATATTGCTTCTTTCAGGCAGTGCAGTTTGTGAATGAGCAACTTCGTAAAAGGAATCCAGATGACAAGGAGCTCTTTGATGTAATTGTCCTTTCTAATAACAGTCCAGAGAGTGGTGTGCGCATCATCAACAGTGCCAAACAACACGGTAGGTTGCTCATTCACAAGACCTTTCTTCAAAATGCGTTGACTTCTTTAAAACTAACAGTCATGTGCAAAGTTTTCTGCATGGAAGTTCAGTTCTCACAAACATACCTGCATACAGAAACGTAACTAGACAAAACTGGGGCAAGTAACTGGGGCAAGGAAGTGTATGTGGCGCCCTTGGGCAAAGGGAGGGGCTTCCATACAACCCAAAAGAGGCAGCAGAGACCTCAGAAAACTGTCTGGAGAGCTCTCCAAATTCTATGGTTTAGCTGTGCAACGGTAGAGGAAGCTATCTGGGGCTTTTTTCTTTACTTTTTAACATTTTTAAAGTGGGTCCGCAGGAAAATTGTGCCCCCCTTGGTGTAGCACCCTGGGGTGGCTGCCCCTCAGGCTCCACCCTTGTTACATCTCTGCCTGCATGGTGCTCTTGCAGGGCTGCCTTTAGTGTGAACAGCGAGGTACCTGCCAATGAGCTGTGGGGATTGGGGAATCAACAGCCCAGTCCTCGCTAAATCCCTGCATGGCAATGCAGCAGCACCAGCACGACTTCCACTGTATCCTGCTGGGGATTTGGGGCCGCTCAGGATTTTGTCCCAGGGCAATCCCCAGTAGCTGCTATGTGGCTGCTTGGACCTGGGCCAGCTTGACTGCTGGCAAAAGTCTGTATCAAACCAAGAAGGCAGATCAGGCCCAGGAAGGGGGTCAGAACTCAGTGTGCACCACCATCACAGCCAAGCCCACCTCTTCCCAGGCCTGATCTGCCCTTCCTCACCCCATCAGCTTGCTTTTCTACCCTCCCTGCCTCCTACAAGAGCTTACCTGCACTGGTTGTCATCTGGTTTTTGCATGGAAGCAGCTACTTGTCACTTGAAGTGTTGGTCAGGCCCCACTCACTGGTCTAGCCACATTCGCGATGGCCATAAATGAGTCCACACCAGCAGAACCCGAGTTCCACTTGTGTAAAAGTATTATTATTATTTATTCGATTTCTACCCCGCCTTTCTGCCCGAAGGCACACAAGGCGGCTTACAACATTAAAAAGGCAATACAAGCCACCATATATACAATTAAAACATATTAAAAACAATATTAAAAACAGTTAAAATTTAAACAAGTCCCGTGGATCCCATAATTTAAAAGAATGTAAAAAATGCCAGCCTACCTGTCAACATTTAAAGGCTTGTTGGAATAAAAAAGTCTTCAGCCCCCGCCGGAATGTTGCCAAAGAGGGAGCAGTTCTTAATTTTAAGGGGAGAGTATTCCAAAGTCGGGGGGCCACCACCGAGAAGGCCCTCTTCCTGGCCGCCACCCCTCTCACCTCTCCTGGTGGCGGCACAGTCAAAAGGGCCCCTCCAGATGATCTAAGACTATGGGCAGGATTATATGGAAGCAGGCAGTCCCTCAAATACCCCGGACCCCGAGCCGTAAAGGTCTTTAAAGGTCAAAACTAGCACTTTGAATCAGGCCCGGAACACAACCAGCAGCCAGTGTAGTCGCCGAAGCAACGGCTCGACAGAGTCAAACCGATGTGCCCCAGCAACCACATGAGCAGCCGCGTTCTGTACTAGTTGTAATTTCCGGACCGTCTTCAAAGGCAGCTCCACGTAGAGCGCATTGCAATAATCTAATCTAGATGTCACTAGGGCATGGGTCACTGTGGCCAGGTCCGCAAAGCTCAGATACAGTCGCAGGTGGCGAATCAGCCGAAGCTGAGCAAAGGCTCCCCTGGCTACCGCTGCCACCTGGGAATCCAGGTGCAGCTGTGGATCCAGGAGAACCCCCAAACTGTGGACCTGCTCCTTCAGAGGGAGTGCAACCTCATTCAGAGCAGGGCGATAGTCCAATACCCAAGCTGTAGATTTCCAAACCCAGAGCACTTCTGTCTTATCCAGATTTAATTTCAGCTTGTTCACCCACATCCATCCCCCAACCGCCTCCAGACAGCGATCCAGGACCTCAACCGCCTCCTCAGATTCAGGGGGAAAGGAGAGATAAAGTTGGGTGTCATCAGCATATTGATGACACCCCACTCCAAACCCCCGGATGACCTCTCCCGGCGGCTTCATGTAGATGTTAAATAGCATGGGGGATAAGATGGAATCTTGCGGCACCCCAAACTTAAGAGGTTGCCGTGCTGAACAAGTGTCCCCCAGCACCACCTTCTGGGATCTGTCAGCCAGGAAGGAGTGGAACCACTTCAAAACAGTGCCTCCAAGCCCCAACCCAGCCAGCCGACCCAGAAGGACACCATGGTCAATGGTGTCGAAAGCCGCCAAGAGGTCCAGCAGGACTAACAGGGACGCACTCCCCCGTCCACTCCCTGGCGTAGGTCATCCACCAAGGCGACCAAGGCAATCTCAGTCCCGAAACCCGGATTGGAATGGGTCCAGATAATCCGTTTCCTCCAGTACCCTCTGAAGTTGGGACGCCACCACCTGCTCAATCACCTTGACCAGAAATGGGATATTCAAGACTGGCCGAAAGTTATTTAAGTTAGTGGGATCCAGGGAGGGTTTCTTCAGGAGGGGGCGAACCATCACCTGCTTCAAAGCAGGCGGGAGCACCCCCTCCATCAGAGATGAGTTCACCACCCTCCCCGTCCACTCGGCCAGCCCTTCCCGGGCAACTCTAATTAGCCATGCTGGGCAAGGGTTGAGTGGGCAAGCAGCAGGTCTCACACTCCAGAGAATCCTGTCCTTAGGTTCAACAAGCTGGAAAGAATCCCAAATGGTAAGATATACAGGTTCCCGGGGATATCACTAGATATGCCCACAGCAGCGTCCAAGTCATGCCGAATCTGATAGACCTTTTCTGCAAAGTGTTTTGCGAACTCGTCACAGCGAGCCTCTGTGTGCTCCTCTCCTCCAGTGGGGGGGGCCATATGTAGAAGGCTACGGACCACATGAAAGAGCCGGACGGTTCTCTGCAGATGCGATGGTGTCAGAGAAGTGACCCCTCTTAGCTGCCACCACCGCCCTAGAATAAGATCTTAAAAGTAGGTTGGGATTGTTCCATACCCAGGACCAAATGGCACTAGTAACTAGAAAACTCTGGGCAATATGATCCTGTATTAACAGTTTGAATACGACAACCATAGCAACTATGATAGTGCCATCTATGAGCTGAACACGTCCTCAAGCAGACAGGCATCATCCTTCTAGATGTGGAGACTACAACCTCTGTGCTGTGGTTGGTTCAGAAACTGCATCCACTTGCTTCAAGTTAAACTGCATGTAGTCCTCCTCTACCATGGAACTGAGGGCTCAATCCTAGTCAATTTTCCAGAATAGTGGTAAAGGCAATGCATCTTTGAGGGAAGGGTACAAACATTGACCAGTTGGCTTGTCTATTCTAGTGCAAGTTAGGATTGGGCTACCTATTGTAAAATTATTCTATCACAGTTTGGAGTAATCTTACATGGTTAAAATTGGATTGCAATCCAAAAATTGCAATCCAAAAATCCAAAAAATTTTTGGATTATAGGATTGCTAACTAAAGCATTTGATTTGTCATCTATCATCTCAGAAATAAATAAATATCCATTTACCACAACTTCCAATAAATGTCATTGAGATGCAGAAGGTACTGTAACACATAACAACTTCCCAAATAAACAAGTGTGCCTTGGCAAGCTGTTTAAAACTGGACCCTAGAAATTAATTTACCAGTATTTTGGTTGCTTCATCTATCAGTTAAAGAATCCAGCTTTAACAAAGTTTAGCCTGGCTCCAAAGAATTGCATAGATTTTTGTCATTCTTTTCTTCCCATTGAGAATGAGGGAAAGACTGTTTTCAGGTGGTGCCTTTGTTCTAGCTGTGCAAATAGCACTATAGTGGCATCTACTGGCAGTTTCTAAGTATTACAAAATAATATTTTAAAAAAATGTATGTATATAGGACAGAAATACCCATTTCCAGATTCCTGTTTCAACAATAGTTTCTATCCCAGCCCAGGTTAAGAGTCACAGAAAAACTACCATATATAATACTTGTATAAAAACTTAAGCCAATCAACAGGGTTTAAAAATGGGAGAAAAATTAGCATTGAGGCCAATGAGTGAGAAAATGCAGAATAGTGTGCAAATTGGGTATCTACTTTAACTGGAATGAGGACCAAGTTAGATACTATTTGCAGATTCATGCAGCATCAACCCAACAACCCTTATAACTAGAAATGTTGCTTCCAGAGGGACACAGGGCAATGGGTGCTTAAACTTTTCCCACCCAACTGTTCCTCAACTTCATATTACACCAACCCAAGTGGTTATTACTCACCCATACTTCAAATGTTTGCCTACATTTGGATTGCTGTGGGGGGGGGGTACAGAACATGCTTTTGGGAGGGAGCCTTGGTTTCCAGAACTGTAGATGTCTAGATTGACTCTGACCTGTGGTGTAGCTAAGGGGGTGAAAGAGGTCGCAGTTGCACCAGGCAACAAGCTTTAGGGGAGAAACAAGCCCCTGAACTTGACACAAGTGGCCAAAATTGTGAAAATCTTGGTATGTATGAATAAGGCCATCATATTATATAAAACTGGAAAGGTAATTTAATGCTGAATGCAGTGAAAGAATCCACAGTGGAATATCTGCATTCTATCAAATGTCATGGCCAATTAATCAGAAAACTATTCATTCATTCATTCATTCATTCATTCAATAAATTAAATTTGATTTTCTCATGGGGGTGGTGGTTGTGCAAAATCTTTTTTGCCCCAGGAAGCAGATGCCTTAGCTATGCTACTGACACTGACAGCTAAAACCTGTGATATAGACCAACGATATTCAAACTTTTTAGACGGGGAGGACCCAGTTTTTAGAATGGCACTCATGTCAGGACACACCGGCAGTGATGTAATTAACCTGGAAGTGATGTTCTGGCAGGAAGTGACATCATCAAGCAGGAAGCATCAATTGTCACATAATAAAATGACACTCCTGAAATGCGAACTGGCATTCTTGGACTGCAGCAATTGTACAACCATGAAACATCCCTGACAGAAAGCAAAATGAGGACAAAATATGATGAAAGCACTGGACGAAAAACAACTTAAAAAAAACAACCCTCACTTGAAAATTCAATTGTTAACACTCACAAAAGGAATATAGCAAGCGTGAGGTCTGCAGTTTCCAAGATGGCTGCTTCCAGCTTTTCACGACCCACCTGACATCAGGTTGCGACCCACCAAGTGCAACCCACGGTTTGAATAACACTGATATAGACCATATTTTCTTCTTGTATTCTTTGAAAACTCCTTGTATTCCAATTGAATGCTTTGTTTATTTCTGAATTTGTTTAATTTAAGGTCTAGAAATCTCCAAATTTTGCTTTGTCAGCGATGAAGATTCTACCCAGTACTTGAAAAGCCATAATGTGAAGCTTTTTCTCTCAGCTGACAGAAAAGATGTGTGCAATGCACTGCAGAGAGGTTTGTTACTATTCTTTCACTTTTGGCTTAAATCCTTGCTGTTACTTTTGATGTCTCAACCTTTGATTTTACAGCCAGAGGGCAACAACTTCCAGTGGTGTACCTGGGGAGGGCAAGGGGGCAAATGCCCTGGGTGCTGGCTGTGGTAGGACGGGTGATGCCAATGCCCGCCCACCCCACCAGCACCCACCCCAGAGGTCTGGGTCGCTCCAAGAAGCGGCTTCCATGGAAGCCGTTTCTCGGAGTGACCAAGCGTGCTCCGAAGGGCTGGCCTGCCCTTTGTAGGAGGGGTGAGCCAGCCCTGTGTACCCATGTTGGGATGCTCTGAGAGTGACCTGACATGGCAAGTGCGCAGGTCGGCTCGCCCCTTCTTGGAGGGGAGAGCGGCACTTCATAGCCACTTGGGGGATGGCACCTGCTGGGGGGTGCACCCCTGGAGGTGTGCACCCCAGCGCCGACCCCACCAGATCGCCCTGACAACTTCTTCTCTTTGTCCAGATTGCAAGAGCATTCTCTTAAGAAAATGGTCTGTATACCATCCAAACAAGGCCCTGAGAGGGCATTCTCAGTAGCTGTCCAGCTTTGGCCTTTTCTTAATTTTGGTTTGCACCAGTTTGTTCCCAGAAAAAGTCCTAGGATACAAGCTAGTCAGCGTTAAATGCACTGACAGCACAAGCCAATTGACGTTTCCCCAGAAGCAAGCCCTGCTGAATTCAGTGGAACTTATTCCCAGGATTGTAGCTTGAGTTGCGCTTCCAGATTGTGAGGGAGGTCTGTTGCAAATTTCCTGGCACAGTTCCTCACATGTCTGAACAGGTAAGCTTCAACCTGAAGAAAGACTGTACTTTCCCTCCTCCCCTGAATCTTATAACAAGGATGACAGCTGCCTCAAAGGCCATCTGTCCCTCTTGTTTCAAAGACTGATGACAAAAACCTTGTCACTTGTGACATATAAAAGCTTTAACAGTTTATCTTGAGGAGGCTACAAATCTATAGATAATTGCTCAAACCATTTCTGGCGTATATGAAATACACCACATCTGTCTCCCTTCCAGCTGAGGAGAGCATATTTCAATTTGGGCCTCTGCCAAGCTGTACCTGTTGTGGTGGTTTCCTAATGAACTACTCTCTGTCACATAATATATAACCACTTTTTTGTCACGCAGGAGTTTCGGCAGCACTCATCTTCCAGCAGGAGATACAGGCTCCCCCCACCCAGCTGCGTGTTGTCTTTGACGGTGATGCAGTCCTCTTCTCAGATGAGACGGACCGAGTTTTTCGTGAGAAGGGGCTAGAGGGAGCTGTTGAGTATGAGAAAAGTATGGAAGGTGTGCCCATGGGAGAGGTAAAGTTGCTTACATGACTAATAAGGTTTCCTTTTCCTCATCCTTTACCTGTACTCATCAGCTGCGTAGCTGGGGAGAGGGAATGGGAAATACTGCAGGTGCCACAATGCCCCATGTAAGCACTGTGTGTGCGGCTTTTCCTGTCCTTCCAGGCAGGAAGGGCAGCACACTGGCTGGAATGGTTCTGATGGTGAGTGGGAGGGGCTGCTTACACGGCATGTTGCAGTGCCTGCAATACTTACCATCAGTGATGTCATGCAGGGGGTACGCGGGGGTACGCGAGTACCGGTTTCTAGGATTACAGCTGGCCCCGCCCATTCGCCCGCCCACTCGTCAACTCCGCCCCCTGCAACGTTTGAATTTCCTGCATGTTTGAGTTGCCTGCATGTTCTCAGAGCCAGGCAGGCAGGCAGGCAGCGAGCGGAACCTTTCCTTTCCTTGCCACTGAAAAATGAGTTGCTCTGGGGTTTTAACATGATGCCAGGCCTCCTTAACATGTTCTGGGGGTGCTGTGGAATACTGTTGCAACTGTTGGGTCAGTTTAAAATCATCTGAGGCCTCAAAAAGGGTTTTTTTCATGTCACTTCCTGCCACGACATCACTTCTGGCTTATGACGTCACTTCCGGTGGGCGGGTCCCGACACGTGCCAATCAAAAGTGAGTACCTGTTCTTAAATCATTTAGATGACACCACTGCTTACCATCCCCTCCCAGTACACTACTGATACTCATTTGTCTGGGTGACTTCTTGTAAGGCTTATTTATAACTTAGTATGCGCTGCACGAAGTGTGACCTACCAAGACTGCTGCAGTCCACCTGCTGTCCAACGTGGTCCTGGAGGCTTGCAGCCAGTGGTGTCATTCAAATGATTTAGGAACAGGAACTCACTTTTGATTGGCACTTGTCGGGAACCCGGAACCAGCCATGGAGCCCGTTAGGATCCGGAACGCCCATTCTGGTCCGTTCCCCCTGAATGACATCACTGCTTGCAGCCCCCTCTGATCTTTTCTGCAGCTACTGTAAAGAGCCCTTATCTCCTATCTCAACCTTCTTCTGCTTTTCAGGGAAAAGAGGAAGTGGCTTTAGATGGGAGATCTTTTTACAGCAGCTATGGAGGAGGAGATTGGAGGGGGCTATGAGCCTTCGGGACTCTGCAGGAGGCCAATGCTGCCCCCCAGGTAAAAAAGCCCCTTGGCAGCAGCAATACTGCGATCTCTGCAGCACGGTTGCCGTACGTGGTTCCCAACTCCCCTGTAGGAATGTGGGAACCACTGGTCTATACACTAACCGGCACCTGCTCTCCAGAGCCTCAGGAAGGGATTTTGCCAGGGATTCAACCTGGAACCTTCTGCAATCCATTTGCTCTCTCACTGAGCTATGGCTCTTCAAGGAAAAACCAGAAAGTGTCTCCATTCTCTTTCTTTCAGTAGAAGTAGAATCCTTTGGTTTTTCTCAACTCCTGCTCTCTGAATCCTCCTCTCTTACCCACCATATTTTCCAGGGTCCATTAAAAGCCTTTGCTTTGCACCTTGGGAAGATGCGCAAGAAATTTGGTCAGGAAGACTCCCCCATCCGCACCTATTTGGTTACTGCCCGCGGTGGCAGTGAGATGGGCAGTCGGGCTATCATAACTCTTCGGGAATGGGGCTTGGCCATTGATGAGGCCTTCTTCATGGATGGCGCTCCCAAAGGTCCCATCCTGTCCAAGATTCAGCCCCACATCTTCTTTGACGATGCTCTTCACAATATCCGGAATGCTCAGGTTGTTGGTGTACCCTCTGCCTTGGTCCCTTGTGACTGCTAAAAAAGTATCATAGTACTTGAACTGAATGACACTGGGTTGAACTGAACTGAACTGAATGATTGAACTGAATTTCTTCTGCCTGAAGTGACCAGCACACTGATCATGTTTGAGACAAAGGGGAGCAAAACGTCTGCGTGAGGAGATGATGATGTTGGAAGCGTTGCTGTAACATTCTGGAAATACATCAAAATTGTTGATCCCATTTAACTTGAAGAGCAGCAGAGAGCTCAAAATGCTAAAAGGAAAGATGCTGAACGTACAAACCAACCAACTCGTTTCTTCTTCCTCAGCCTTAGTTTTTTATTCTCCAGTGATAACCATTAAAAACTTCATGTCCTATTGCTACAAAGATGACTCCCAACAACACAGTTTACACTCTCTGAAATGGCAATACTAGAAGAACACAGGAAAAAGGTCTGAGATGTGAACTAAGTCTTTGCTTATCAGTGGAGTTCATCTTTAGTGTTGACATCTAGGACCCCTGTGCAAAGGGCACTCTATTCTCCAGATACTGCTTTGGTTGTGTAAACTGCTGTTTTCCACAAAGGAAGCTTGAATTTGTGGGTGACCTTCTTTTAGTTTCATGATCTTTGTAACTACTCTAGACCATTTATATTTTTTACAAGTGGATTTTAGCAGCACTATGGAACAGAAGAAAAATCTTAATCAAAACAAAACTAAGTGAAAGTGTATTAGTCGCTCTATCCTGATCTGTTTTGCTCTACTTTTTTTAGATAGTAAAAGCAGCCCATATCTGTATTGGGGGGGGGGAGACCTAATTCAGGCCAGATTTCTTCTTTATAATGAAAAGCCAGCCAACACCTTTGTTAATATATGTATGGTACTGTATTTTGATATTCTAAAAATTACACTGTTTACAGGGCTGGGTTAGTGTAGACTAAGAGCTCAATTCTATGCATGTTTATTCAGATGTACTGTAAGTCCCATTACATTCAATGGGGCTTACTTCCAGGTAAGTGTGGATAGGATTGCTGTGACTCAGGACTTTCCTGGTTCAATTCTCACCTCTGCCATGAATTCACTAGGGGCCCAATCCTATCCAACTTTCCAGCACCAATGCAGCTGCAACATAGCCCCAAGGTTGTGTTGCAGGAAGACTTTGTTGAGACTTCTTTTGAAGAAGACTTTGTGACTGCTTTTGCATGGCAGGATGCAGCACACACCCCATTGGCATGCCTGCATCAGCCCTAGAAAATTGGATAGGATTGGGTCCTAGGTGGCCTTAGACAATAGGGGATAACAATACTTCCTTTACAGGGTTAAAATAAGGCTTATGGCAAGATAATACATAGGCAGCATTAAGCAGGCTAAAAGCACTATTTAAGTATTCAGATTGCACTTGCTATTTTTCCAGCAAGATAGCTCTATGCTGTCTACTTGCATTTCCAGTGGTTCCCAAACTGGGATTTGGGAGCTTCCATGTCAATCTCACACAAGCAATACACTAATAGGCCCCGGAATTTTAACAGTGTTGGCTGTTAACTGCTTTTCTCAGTTAAGAACAAACCCAACTTGGACTACATCTTATCTTGAAATTTTGCTTTATTCTTCTTAAGGACGTTCAGTGTCACACAAACAAAGGTGGTCTGGTTAAACAAACAGGCCAACTCTAAGTAGGGTTACCAGATCCAAACTGGGACAGGGTGCCTATAGCTTTAACCATTGTATAGAAGAGGGAATTTGGGCAAGTGCAGCTCATCATGGAAGAGTTTCAAAAGCTGCACCTGACAAAATTCCCTCTTCTATGCAGTAGTTAAAGGTATAGGCACCCTGTCCCATTTTGGATCCGGTACCCCTACCTCCAAGACTGTAAATGTTTGTCTGACACAAACATTTTTATCAGAAGACCACTTTTTCAACAGTGGAAAACCATATTCTGAGTGCTTATACCCAATTTAAGTACAGTTTAAATTTGCATGTGACTTGTTTGAAGCATAATAATAAATTCTGATCTATTTTATTTATTTAAGTGAACTGTCTCTTTTGGGGTTGATAACATGTCTATTATGGAGTCTTGTAAATGCGTAATACGTTTGCATCCATAAATGATGCAATCAGCTAATGAAACCTCTAATAACCAGTGTTAAGAGGAACTAGGTCCATTAGAGATTGTTTCACACCATCTGCATATGGGACTAGAGATTATGAGATGAGAATGTAATTGGTTGCATTCTATTAAAATAATATGGATTGTTATGTTTAGCATGAACGGTTCCTAGTATGTTGCCCAATTCCTCCTGGATCTCAAACCAAAAAAAAAAAAATATCTCTTGCTTATATCAATGTAGGCATTTATAAACTGTATACTTTGATCCAAAACTAATACCCCCTCTCTACGGGCTCGTAGTGCTGGCGCAAAAACAGTTCTGGCAGCATGTGGAATAATGGAATGCCAGAACACCAGTGGGAAAGGGAAAGCCTTCCCGCGTGGGTCAGAGGAGCGCCTTGAGCCCACCAAGGAAGGTAAGGCAGCAGGGAAGGTGGGACAGGGTGGAGGAGGCAGAATAGAGGCGAGTGAGGGTGGAACAAGGCAGCAACAGGGGTTGGGGCGGTGGAATGGGTATGAATTCCTTTACCCAGAGGAGAGACCTCTGTGACTGTCCCCCTGCAGGAAGCAGCAGTAGCCTTTTTGGGCTGTAAGTGCCTACCAACTAGAACAGCGGTTGCCAACCTGTGGTCTGCAGATCACAGATGGCTTGTGAGTCGCTGAGAAGTGGTCTGCGAGGTCTTGGGGAAAATGTTGCCTTCAGTCATTTCCAGTGTCTCGCCGAGCAAGCACTCTGTCTGCCACAGAATAGCAGAGAATGGTCCACCTTCAGCCACAGCCAGTACTGAAATAGCTACAGCTGTGGCCTGGGGAGCACTGGCTTGGGAGACAGATCAGAGAGGGCAGTGAACGGACCACCCAGCTGGCCACAAAAGCCGCAACCCACACATCTCTATTTATTTATTTTTATTTATTTATTTATTAGATTTATACCCCGCCTTATTTGCCTAAAGGCGCTCAAGGCGGCTTTACAAAATATAAAAACTAAAATATTAAAAACACTTCAAAAACAATATAAAAAACAATACAATAAAACAATTAAAACCACCAACAGTACAATTTAAAAGCAACAAACCCAGTGGATCATAAAATATAATAAACCAGCCAGCCCGCCAGACCTGTCAACAGTTAAAAGCTTTTTCAAATAAAAAGGTCTTCAGCCCCCGCTGGAATGTTAACAGAGAGGGAGCAGTTCTCAATTCTAAGGGGAGGGTATTCCAAAGTTGGGGGGCCACCACTGAGAAGGCCCTCTTCCTGGCCACCACCCCTCTCACTTCTCCTGGTGGCGGCACAGTCAAAAGGGCCCCTCCAGATGATCTAAGAGTACGGGTTGGATTATATGGAAGGAGACGGTCCCTCAAGTACCCCGGACCCGAGCCGTAAAGGGCTTTAAAAGTTAAAACTAGCACTTTGAATTGGGCCCGGAACAGAACCGGCAGCCAGTGCAGTCGCCGAAGCAGTGGCTCGACAGAGTCAAACCGACGTGCCCCAGCAACCACACGAGCCGCCGCGTTCTGAACTAGTTGTAGTTTCCGGACCGTCTTCAAAGGCAGCCCCACGTAGAGCGCATTGCAATAATCTAATCTAGATGTCACTAGGGCGTGGGTCACTGTGGCCAGGTCCGCACAGCTCAGATACGGCCGCAGCTGGCGAATCAGCCGAAGCTGAGCAAAGGCTCCCCTGGCCACCGCCGCCACCTGGGGCTCCAGGTGTAGCTGTGGATCCAGGAGAACCCCCAAGCTGCGAACCTGCTCCTTCAGAGGAAGTGCAACCCCATTCAGAGCAGGGCGATAGTCCAGTACCTGAGCTGTGGATTTCCGGACCAAGAGCACCTCTGTCTTATCCGGATTTAATTTCAGCTTGTTCGCCCACATCCAGCCCCCAACCGCCTCCAGACAGCGATCCAGGACCTCAACTGCCTCCTCAGAATCAGGGGGAAAGGAGAGATAGAGTTGGGTGTCATCAGCATATTGATGGCACCCCACTCCAAACCCCCGGATGACCTCTCCCAGCGGTTTCATGTAGATGTTAAATAGCATGGGGGATAAGATAGACCCTTGCGGCACCCCAAACTTAAGAGGTCGGGGTGCCGAACAAGCGTCCCCCAGCACCACCTTCTGGGATCTGTCAGCCAGGAAGGAGCGGAACCACTTCAAAACAGTGCCTCCAAGCCCCAACCCGGCCAGCCGACCCAGAAGGACACCATGGTCGATGGTGTCGAAAGCCGCCGAGAGGTCCAGCAGGACTAACAGGGTCGCACTTCCCCTGTCCATCCCCCGGCGCAGGTCATCCACCAAGGCGACCAAAGCAGTCTCCATCCCGAACCCCGGCCTGAAGCCAGATTGGAATGGGTCCAGATAATCCGTTTCCTCCAGAACCCTCTGAAGCTGGGATGCCACCACCCGCTCAATCACCTTGCCCAGAAATGGGATATTGGAGACTGGCCGAAAGTTGTTTAAATTTGTGGGATCCAGGGAGGGCTTCTTCAGGAGGGGGCGCACCATTGCCTGCTTCAAGGCAGGCGGGAACACCCCCTCCCTCAGAGATGAATTCACCACCCTCCCTGTCCACTCGGCCAGCCCTCCCCGGGCAGCTCTAATTAGCCACGCCGGGCAAGGGTCGAGCGGGCAAGCAGCAGGTCTCACGCTCCAGAGAATCCTGTCCACATCCTCAGGCTCTACAAGCTGAAAAGAATCCCAAATCGTAGGACAGACAGGTTCCCCAGGGACATCACTAGATATGCCCACAGCGGCGTCCAAGTCATGCCGGATCTGATCGACCTTGTCTACTGTATATTTACTATACAGTAAATAATAATAATACAGGTATTTATACAGTATATCGCCTTTCTTGGTCATTGTGTTGCTCCTTTGACTTTAATTCAAGGTGGTTTACATAGGCAGGCTTTTTTTCTAAACCCCAAGGAGTGTTTACAACTCACAAAGATGTTCTAATCTTTCAAGAACTGCTACATTCAGATGAAACTTAGATAGTCCAGTCTTTCTTTATGGCCACACGATTGCCTAGCCGCCAGCCGATCAAGTCACATTCTCAAGGTCTGCCGCTCAGGGAAGCTTCCGGTGTTCTCAAACTGGTGACCTTTGGATCGTATCTTCAGGAATAACGGCGACTCTACCCTCTCGACCAGACCTCCTGATTATTTATTAGAGAATAAATCTGATTAAGCTCTAATAAATCTTCTCTGATTATTGCAAATTTAATTGTATTTTTTGTGGAGGGGGCGTTTGCATGTCGTCCACAACAATTCCAATTTTTGCCTCAGTGGTCCCTGGGCTCCTAAAGATTGGGAACCACTGGGCTAGAAGTAACATGAATAGTCTTGGGTTTGTGATAAGGTTGAAACTAAATTTGGATCCCAACTGAAACCGATAGTTGAACCCCTCTGGAGCAGCTCTCCCATCTGCTTTCTTTGTCCGTGCTTTGAAAGTATCAAAGTCTTGTATATAAATATAACTCTTGTGTTGTTCTCCTGCGTGTCTGGAAGATCTGCTTTCTGTTTTAAGTATTCTACAAATGCTCTTATTTAGACATCTCACCAGGGCCAACCCATCCGTGATGGGAATGAGCCCATTTACATCTGGTGGTGTACTGGAGCCATGCACAGGGGGTAAATGGACTCCATGGACAGAATTCAAGACCCATCACCTACCTGTTCAGCTAGAAGTCTTTCTTGAGAAACAGAACTACTTATAAGTAGAGGCAAATTTTCTACTTAGCTTTTCACTAGAGGCTTAAAAACACACAGGGCAATGTTTTCTGGCTTTCTGAGACAGCTGAATAATCAGGAGAGATAATTGTTTCTTCTGGGACTACAGCTGTAGTCCTTGCTCTCTGCCTTTCTTGCCTTTCTCCTTTCCACCTCCTGTATCTTAACATCAGCTTGATCTGCCAACACTAGCAGGTGAGTGTGTTTAGCATCACGCTGTGAAAAGCTTCACCTGCTGACTTTTGCCAATCAAGCTCTTCTTTAGCCAAGACTTTCCTGTTGGCAATTTTGCCATGCGCTTGGGAAATACAGGAGCCAACTATTGGTCACCGAGCACTTAAATGCAAGAGAGGTGAATGTATACATCTAGTGCATTGAAGTGATCTACTGTATAGATTTAAGAGACAAATGCATCTTTGGGGGTGGGGGAAAATTCTTATACATCAGTAGATGAGCAAAGAATGTTCTTTGCAAAAACATGTATAGTTTCAGTATACATGTCGGTTTCTGCCGAAGTATGCAAGAGCCCTTAGCGAATTATCTGGATAAATAAAGCATTCCTGCCGTAGGATGAATTAATGCTTTTTGTGGCTATAGAACAGGCACACGTTCAGCAGGTGATCAGTTCAGTACAGTTCTATTTACCACTACAGGTTGGTTCCTATCCTCAGGGCTGTGGAGAGGGTGGGATTGCCAGGGGTAATTCTCCAGGGTCCTCAACATTGAATATTGCCCCAAGAAGGGTTGTCATCTAAACTTTGATGATATTGGGGGGGGGTGGACTTATCCTATGGGTACCAGGCAAGAACAGCTTGTGCCCCAAAGCACTTCTGGCTGCTGGAACCATATTGGGGGAGGATGAGATACGCAGTTGGCAAAAAGCCCCGTTTAAAAATTTTCCCAGGGCCCACCTAACCTTTCTGCAACCCTGCCTAAGATTTCCTTCCTCTGGAGGAAAGAGCATTGAAACATTTTCATCATCAGCTTTAACACTTTATTGATGCTGTATATTATGGAATGTTAATGGGGTGTGTGCTGCCTCCTGTGGTAGGGGTTAGGATTGGGCCCTTAGTCTTTGGGACAAGACACTGCCCTCAGTGTCCTGCAGGTGGTGCTGTACCTATTTTTCAACAATAAGCAGAGCCTCCATATGGAGTAAGCAACATTTTTTTATCTACATACTGGACTGTCCTACAGAGAAGGCACCACCCTAAATGACAAGCAAATCCAAGTAAGCCACATTTAATGTAAGACTCAGAGCACCAAGCCCCAGAAACGGGGTGTACTGCACTGAAACCTGCTTGCTCTGCTATTCCTTTCTCAAATCTTACTCAGCTACACAGAAAGCAAGTTAGCCCTGGCTTGCATTTTGACTTAATATCGCATTGTTGAAGCAGGACTGGTTGGTGGGATAAGCATCAGCAAGAATTGTTAAAACACTAACCAGCAAAAAAGTTACCATGTAATGAAAAGAACCATCAAGAGGCCAAGATCAGGTTAATCCAGTTCAGGGTCAGTCAGGGGTATTTGGCCAGTGATCTTCAAACAGGGGCATTTGATGCACCTATGATTTTACTCTTCAGACACTAGCCTACTGAATTATTATTTTAAACAAAAAACAAGCTCAAGGTGACTTACAGTACAATCCTAGTCAACTTTCCAGCACTGACATACAGTAGCTGTTCCAATGGGACATGTTCTGCATTCTGCAGTAGAGCAGTAATCACGGAGGCCTCATCAAGGTAAGGGAATGTTTATTCCCTTATCTCGGAGCTGCATTGCTCTTACCCCGGTGCTGGAAAGTTGGTTAAGATTGCGCCCTGAGAAATTCACCTTCTCTCTCAATCTCCAATGACCAATCTGCCTATGCCCAACGGTGTCCACTAGAGGACAAGCTAGAGCTTTTCACCAAGATAGGCATGTTTGGTTGCACTTGTTTTATGTGTTATTTCAGATGAAGTAAAGTGGGGGAGTTGAGATTTTCATTTTGTTTTGTTGGACAGTCCTTCTGAAATGGACAGTCATGTGTAAACTGTGTGATAAGCCCCTTCAGGATGCTGTGTATAGAATCTTAGCCACTCTGCTGTGTGTTCCTATTGATCTGAGCTAGACAGGTAGTCGGGAGCTTGAGCTAGATATATGCATTCTAGAATAGGAGTGGCTACTGCTTCTGCATGAGTGGGTCCCCTCCTCTACTATTAATGGCTGAAAAACAGCCCTAATAGGAGATGGGCAGATTGTGCAAGCATGTTTGTGTGTGAAGGAAGGAGCCTACATCCTCTATCACTCTGTGATGGAAATTAGTCTCCCCATTTCAAATGTTACCAGTGAAACACAGAACCTGATCTTCTTGAAGTGGGCATCATTGTATACAAATATGGTATAAGGTTTGAGCTGATGAATATATGTGGCTCTCCTTGAGCATAGCATTCTGACAGCCAACACAGACATGAAAAAAGCACTATCTGTTCCAGAGTGTAATGTTTTAGAATGGTGCACATGTGTCACATGTTTGAAGCCTATTTCCTGAATGCAGAAAGCTAATCCCTCAGGAAGCAATATAGATTAAATCCTTTTCCTTAACATGCTAGTTCTCCAAGTGCATAGAGGTGTATGTGGTGAAGCAACCAAATATTCCCATAAGTACTAGCTTGAATCTGCCTTGGCTGACCTGGGTTATAGCCAGTGATGTCATTCAGGGGGAACGGACCAGAACGGGCGTTCCGGATCCTAACGGGCTCCATGGCTGGTTCCGGGTTCCCGACAAGTGCCAATCAAAAGTGAATTCCTGTTCCTAAATCATTTGAATGACACCACTGGTTATAGCCATCTTTTTTTTCTTTTTTAAGGACATTTGAATAGGTCACCATTTTGCTCAAGCTGCTCACTAACGGAGGAATGGGGGTCAGCTGGACCTTGACTGCCATGCTTTCAAGAATGGAGCCTTAGGAAATGACACAGAGAGCTCAATCCTAGCCTGGAATCAGGATGGCACAGTTAGGCCAGCAAAGTTTGGCCAGCACAACGGCCACCATATATGTGTTTGGTCTACTCTCTGAGTCAGGGAGGATGGCACATGTCTGTATGCTGGCCTCTCGAACTCCAAGAGTGGTCCAAACATAACTTTACGGTGTCCCTTGTGCCACCCAAAGTTTGCTGCCCTAACTGTGCCGGCCTAATTCCAGGTTAGGATTGTGCCCTGAATTACAAAACAAGAGTTGCAAGCAGAGTCCTTTTCTTCACCTATAATCAAAAAACATGACCATAACCAACAACCGTATAATTCATGACCTGATTTGCAGGGAGGCTGGCCAGAAGATGGCCGCCATGATGTCAGCATTCCCATTCAGTTCTCTGGCCTGGCGCTCGAAGAGACTCCACTGCAGGAAGCCCAACCTACCGCACAGCAGCATCAAACAAAGCTTCTTAATTAATCCCTATTCCCTAAGCTTTCCTGTCAGTCTTAGTGGCTGAGTCAGTCAAACATCTGAGGAAGAGAGGATTAGCCAAGAAAGTGGTGCAGAAGCAAACCTCTGGCTGGTGGAAAGAAACCATCCTGAGGCATGAGAGGCAGAGCCAACCAACCAACCACTGCCCTAGAATCTCTCTCACCCTGGCCAAACAGGAATGCAGAAGTTTAATTGCTGAGGGAGAAAAAAAAAACCCAGTCATGTGCTTTGGGGTGAGTTGCATCGACGCTGACTGATTGTGCAAAACAATCTAAACAGGACAATGCCTTCTTTCCTCAGCCACCAGTGAGTGCCAGTGGACTGATTCAGGCTTTTAATTTCGTCTTCCAGTCTTTGCAGTAGATTTTCAAGGCAGTCACCTGGCCCCTCTCACCCCAGCGCGATTCAGCCGTGTACATTCCTGCAGTGAAAGCCATGCCTCGCATGCTCCTGCTTGGCACAAGCTGTGCTGTGGGTTGAGTTCATGCTTGCTGAAGGGGATGTGAGGATCAGGCAGCCTGCAGAGGTTATTGGTCACAGGTCGGGGCAGACAGGGTTGCAACGTGCTTTGAGGGAAAACTGCTCGTTTTCTGGCAAAAGCTATGTGGTCGTGCGGCTGATGGTCTTGTTATCCAGCTGCCTGACAGGCCTGGGACACTACCCAAGAGCAGGGCAGCACTGAACTGGTTCCAAGTACAAGGATAGATCCTCAGCAGATGTAATGTGACTGGGGTAGCCTGACTGGCCGTGCTGAAGTGGTGTTGATCTATAGCAGCTGGGCATCTTGCCCCTGAGGACAGGACTGCTGAATAGGCTTGAGGAATTGTTTCAGATTTATAATAGGCATTGGAAGCAGCGGCGTTATTCACCCGGTACGCTGGGTGGGACTTACCTTTGAGTGGCAGTCCGCCCGTTGCGTCACGCCGCATTCTGCCGCTTTCCCGCCCACCCCCAAATATATTTTGGGGTAAAAGGTAAAAAGATTCCCTGACCCCTGGTCTAGGACAAGCTTCCGTGGTCATGTGGCCAGCACGACTATATGCCGTAATGCACGGAACGCTGTTACCTTCCCACCGAAGTGGTACCTATTTATCTACTGGCATTTTTACGTGATTTCGAACTGCTAGGTTGGCAGGAACCAATAAGGAGGATCCAGGAAATAGCATCAGCATGCAAACCCAAGATCATTACAGGTGGAATGAAAGGCAGGCAGCCCAAGGAAGATAAAAAGGCAACAAGCAGGAACCAGAAGCAGATCTTGTGAGGAAAACTGGAAACTAGGAAGCAGGGTGGGAGAAGGTGTTACCGGAGAAAATCAGTGGCTTGGCTTCAAATTTAAATTCAAGCAAGGAGCTGCCAGGCTGTACCCTGTACCTAGGGATGTTGAGAATCAGTCCTCACAGGAAATACTATTGATTGTTAAAAATAGAATGAAAAAAGCCTGATCATTGGCCAAGCTCTAAGATTGCTTCTTGGGATTGTTTGCAGATTTATCGGTGCCACTGATTTAAACATGGGCTGTTTTACTCTGAATCTGATTCCTATACTATAGTCGAGTTCGAACCTGAAATCATAAATTGTTTTCACATGACAACCACGGCCTTATTCACATGCTCTGTCCAACATGAATCCCATTTGTGTACACTAGCAACTCTCTGAAGAGAGGTGTTCCTGGGACTGCCACCTAGTGGCCATTTGCTGCAGCTAGCTAAGTCTGAGCATGCTCACTCTTCTTCTGTGTGTTTCTAACCATTGTTCTCAGAGAGATCATTGTTCTCTTGTATAATCAAAGAACAGAATAAACTACTGTTCCTGCTGTCTTATTGTGTGTTAGTAGATGGTTTGCAAACTATGCCCCTTAATATCCGTTTTGTATGATTATATAACTTCAGTTCGTTCCTTTGATGGCTTTAAGAAATCAGTGGGGTGTTACTGAGGACAGGATTACCACAGTGAGAGTGAATTACTGAGGGCCTAATCCTATTGGGCATAATGCAGGCGGTCCACTCATACCCCCCCCATGTCATTGTCACGCAAGGCACCATGAACCACCTCCAGCCCTGGCGGTAAGTCATTACTGCCAGCGCGGGGGTGACACCATTGCAACACCGGCCCTGCACGACCCAGAGGGAGCACCACAAGCCAACAAGCAGTGACCTCATTGGTCGCCGGTGTTGCAGCCTTTCCAGATAGGCCAGGAGGGCATTCAGGAGCGGGGGAAGGGGTGAAGCGGAGGTGGATTCTGACCTCCACGTAGAGCACATGGCCTTACACAGAAGGCCCTGCCTCTGCACGTGGCAGAAGAAAGGCAGGGTAGAAATCTCTGAAATAGCCAGCGCAGAGGCTAGTGGACTGCTTGCCCACCCTGCGCCCTGACCGCAGGGAAGGGTGTTGAGCGCCCCCTTCTCCTATGGAGCCTCTTGCGGCTGCCGCCTGACTGCCACTGCACTCCCAGGTGGCCAGTCAGTTTAGGACTGGGCTGTAAAGCCCCAGACCCTGCTGTGATTTTGCTACATCTTGCTGCCCTTAAAATTATTAATACTGAGTAATATGTGAATCCCACTGGCCCACACAGCACGTTTGTGCCTAGTTTGATACTGGGTTTCTTTCGGTGGAAGATGCCAGAGACTGAATCAGGGACATTCTGCACATGATTCATGTGCCCTGGGCAAAAAATAAAAATAAAAAAAAATCCCATTGATACATTGTTGCTATTATTATGTACTAGCTGTTTGCTCACAGCTTCGCCCGCGTGGAAATGTAACGCAATAAGACTACATCTCAACAGAATAAGATTTCATAAACTGTCACATTCACTGAACGATGATGAACTGGAAGACTTGCCGAGTTAGCTTCCCTTAAATACAACCATCTAAGATTCGAGTGGGTGCTGGAATTTTCTCAAACATCATGAGTCCAAGACCGGGGCATAATGATTTCTAAAAACTTCCAGAAGGTTCTACAGAGTTCTATTCGTTCTATTCAACTAAAGTTGGGCTTAAATGTCATTGGGACTGTCCCCAATCAGCTTGGCGACCCCGAAAACTGGATTTGACACTGTCGGTCATTGTGGACTTTTATTTTCACCCCTTCTCACCCCCCATGCTGATGGGGGATGAACTTGGACTTAAACGGCATCGGGAGTGTCACCATTCATCTCAGCGACCCCGAAAACTATGGATTCGACACTAATATCGGCCATTTTTGATTATTTTTACATGTCTCCCCCTTCCCACCCCCACCCCTAGGGGTGTCTTACCCCCGCAGTATTTCTTTCCAGAGTGTAAGTCAGATGTGTACCAAGTTTGGTGTAAATTGCTCCAGGCATTCCAGAGTTATGCTGGAACATTGTATGATAGCTGAGCTCTTCCACAAGTCCTGGTACCATGACCAAACTAAACCTTTCTCATTCATGTGTCTGCCTCATTGGCCTATGAAGTAGTGATAGAGATCTACGTTTTAAAGCCCTTATGAAGGCTCTTACAGAAGTCTCTTCTTCTATAAGAGACTATGTGTGCTCAGTCAAAAAGGGAATGTCTTTGAGGCTTTTGTGCCTTGCTCTTAATGCTGGATGTGGTTACCTTTTAGCCAGAACATTACTGGCCTGATAAGAATTCTTCATCAAAATTCCCAGAAGTGAAGGATGCAAAGCCAGGAGGGGGGGGGGGGAAGCAATTCCCATTAATACATTGTTACTATTATTACTGTGAACTGTCATCGAACATAGGAGTATGCTAATGCACCACATCCTTAACTCTGTCTTACTGGAATATGTAACCCCTGCTAACTGGGCAAGAAGCACTTTTTCACGTGGTGTTCCTCTTATATTTAGCAGGGGGAGAGTAATTGTCCCTTTACACCCCTGCGCAGTGTCTTTTCTACTGGCTGTTGCTGGTGGTGGTCTGCATTTTTTTAGATTATGAGCCCTTTGGGACAGGGAGCCATTTAACTTTACTATTTGCCTGTAAACCGCTTTGTGAACTTTGTTGAAAAGTGTTATATAAATACTATTTGATTGATTGATATGTTTGAATTATTATCAAATTAGTAAAGTATTAATTATTTAAACACCTAATGCTGCACATGGATAGATGCAGAGGGAGGGGTAGTTGCAGTGTAGCACAGGAAACAGGCCTGCACAATGTGTGCAAATGCATGCACAATGGGTTGTTCCATGCAGCTTTGTCCGAAAAGATCAAGCACGCAATTTTGCAAGGTGAGAATGGATATCTAGATAGTCGTCTTTCAGCACCTGGAGTAGTGTCACGGCTAAGACTTTAAATCATGACTTTCCCTGATTTGATCTCACCACTGCAATGAATTCTCGCTGCACAGCCTTAGGCAGCCTCAGCTGCAGTGTAGGGGTCATAATATTGACCTTGCAGAATGAAAGGTGAACTGCTGTGGACAGTTCAGAAAGTGCTGCACAAAAGGTTATGTATTATTAGTGCTAAGGCAAGTTGTCTAGCCCAGAGTGGAGCCCAGGCCTTTCAGCCCAGTGACTGCTTGTCGCCGTCTCCCATGCCACCCCTCAGGCATTGTAGTGCTCGCAATACAAATGCAGAAAGAACGCAGCACAACAGGTTCCATGCAGCACACTTGCAGTCTCCAAGCAGGTGAGGACAAAGTCCCTACGTGCTCAGGGGTAATCTGACCCTTACAACCTTGTTTAAAAGGAAAAACAAAAACCCAGGTATTTTGCTTGAAGGAAAGGAATTCTGCATGTGCTCTAGAATCTATTGTGCCAAGAAGTTTGCAAACAAATCGTGGGCAGCCCTGTGCAGGCTCTTTATAATTTCAAAGGTCAGTAGATGTGGCAGTCAGGCACCTGGAACTGACACAGGGAGCTCAGCAGGGTTTTTTTTCCCCCCCAAAAGGCAACTTCCTATAAAAAGTGACTGTCAAGTTTGGGGCCTAATAATAACAAGCAAGCCTATCAGACCTTTCCCTTAGGGCATGAACTTCCCCATTTCCTGGCTTCAGGTAAGGCAAGAGCCAACTGAGGTAGCCTATTGCTGCCATTGGCTTATCATCAGCCCTGGGTCTGCTGCGTTCAGTGCCAAGCAGAGATTGTCGCCTTTCCAGACACACAAATTAAAAAATCGAAAAGAAAAACCTGCAGCGCTGTGGAGGCTTGGAAGTGCACCAAATATTTTTATGCTCACTGATAACTGTATTGAATCTGTCCAAGAACTGTTTGCTTTATTAACTTTTGGCTGGAACTTGAGCCTATTTTGAAAACCGGGGTGGGGGAGGACGAGAGAGACTGCCAGGAACAAGACTTGTTTAGGGTTTAGAGCGCAATCCTAACCTGGAGTTAGGCTAACACAGGTAGGCCAGCAAAGTTTGGCCGGCACAAGGGACACAGTAAAGCACGTTTGCACCACTCTCAGAGTCAGGGAGGAGAGTGTACATTGGTGTGCTGGCCTCCCTGACTCAGAGTGGTCCAAACATACTTTACAGTGTCCCTTGTGCCAGCTAAACTTTGGTTGCCTAACTGTACCGGCCTAATTCCAAGTTAGGATTGCGTTCTTTGTTTTTGTACAGTACCGGAGCTTTCCTCCTATTTTCACAAACAGAAAGTTCCTCAATTCATACCTGAAGATCCCTTCTCTTTCCATTGATGCATGGAACTCCACATTTCCCCTGCAATGCATCCTGTGGAGTGCTTTGCCTCAGTCAGAGTGGACAAGATTTGGCTGTTGTTGCTATGCAGTCCTGAAATGAACAGTCTATGCTAACTCCATCTGGCTACTGAGCTTGGCAGTTCAATTCTATCCAATCACTGCTCCAGCAACTACACTGGCTGCCAGTTTGTTTCTGGGCCCAAGTCAAGGTGCCAGTTTTGACCTTTGACTCTTTACAGTTAGGACCAGAGTACCTGAGGGACTGCCTTCTTTCCACATGTTCCAGCCTGCTCTCTAAGATTGTCAGAAGGGGCACGTTCCAATGTGCCACCCCCAACAGAAGGGGGCAGCAGCGAGAAGTAGGGCCTTCTCAGCTGTGGCACCGCAGTTATAGAACTTCCTCCCTGTAATGAACTGCCCCCTCCTTTGAAATGCCCTCTTCTGGTAGGGGCTAAAAACATTTTTGTTTGGATTGACATTTGTGCCGTGCTGGTTTGTGGTGGAAATACTTTTACTGTAATTATTTGGGTTTTTTAATGTTGTATGTCTGCCTTTATTGCCATTTTTGATGGCTGTATTTTATTGCTTTATTATCATTTATTGCTGCTTTTATTTTTCTACACTCCTGTGATTTTATGTCCTTATATATTTTTAACTATTAGTGATTTTTTGAATGACCTTTGTGCTGCTGCCTCTGGCTTTTTTGTTGTTTTATTGCTGCATTGTTTTCATACTGATTATTTTTATGTAAGCCACCTTGCATGCCCATGGTAGTAGAGGAAAGGCAGAGTAAATATGTATTAAATAAATAAATATTCAACCATGCCAAATCCAGGATAGAGTTGCCTCTTTTATAAGGGAGATATTGAGTAGATTTTAACATTTTTTTGATCTGGCAGCTCCAGAAGGATAACGATGGAACTCCAAAATCCCAGAAATCAGATTATTCTCTTGGATTTAAGGTGTGAGCTAGAGACCATAATCACATCTCGTTGCAGCAAATTTCATAAGGTAGTTTTATATTGTACGGTCTGATTTTCATATGATGGTTCTGAATTGGCTGCCTATCTTTTTAACTGGGTGCTTTCCCCAAGTTAATAATTCTCTATTACTAGTACTCTAATACTAGTACCATTAAGTACTAGTATTAGTATTAAGCAGAGAATCCAAAAACAAGTTCTATCCCTCCATACCATTCATCTTATAATTAACCACTATGAGGTTCCCTCCTCAGTCATTACAAATTCAGAGCGCAATCCTAACCTGAAGTTAGGCCAGCACAGTACAGTTAGACCAGCAAAGTTCGGCCTGCACAAAGGCCAGCGTAAAACACATTTGGACCACTCTCTCAGAGTCGGGGGAATGGCACACGTCTGTGTGCCAGCCTCTCTGACTCAATAGTGGTCTAAACATTCTTTGCAGTGGCCCTTGTGCCAGCTGAATTTTGCTGGCCTAACTGTGCCAGCCTAACTCCAGGTTAGGATTGTGCCCTCAGTCAGTGGTGTCATTCAAATGATTTAGGAACAGGAACTCTCTTGATTGGCACTTGTCGGGAACCCGGAACCAGCCACGGAGCCCGTTAGGATCCGGAACGCCCGTTCTGGTCTGTTCCCCCTGAATGACATCACTGCCCTCAGTGGCTGGTCATCAAGTGTAAAGCTAATGGTGAAGTAATTGGGGGAAAAGGCAACAAAATGTTCCAGGGACACTGACTATGTTCTGTATGAGAAGATGCTAGAACCTGAGTAGATAAGTTCAAATGCAATTCCTTGTTCACTTCTTCATCCTCACCCCTTCACCTAGGAGGAGGAGCACAAGAACACGGCATTTGGACAGCCAGGAAAGTAGGCACCCCAATTCTCTCAGTTGGTTCCGCAAAATCTTAAGATCTTTTTCAAAGGTATTCTCAACCAAAGTCATTTCCCAGCAGCCCAGGGGCTCACTGGGCAGTCTTTCAATTAAGGCATTCAGGCAGGTTGCTTAACATTTAGAAAACAGTTTCAAGGATTAGCCTGCTCATCAGAGAAGAACTTGCTAGAGTCACTGTCATGCCTTTGTGAGTCAACCCCAGAGAGAAACAAACTACACCTCACACTTTCTTACTAAAGTAACACCAATGCCAAAATTAGGGTCATTGAGGGTATATGTTTAGTTACACAGAACGAAGCCAGTTCCATAAGACATTACCTCCGAATTTCTATTCTCTTTCCTGCTGACTGCAGGAAAAGGTCACAACCATAAATAGGTTGTAATTTGTCATACTTACCTATTCCAGACACATTTAACTACTTAAACTCTATTATTAGGTTTATTTGCATCATGAATAGATTGTTCTGCTGAGGTTTGGGTAAGAATTTGGATTTTTTGTGGAATAGGAATAGAAAGCCCACCCTGCAGCGGGCGGGCTTTCGCCGTTACGCAACAGAACGCAGCGATCGCGCTGCCGCTCACCCGGAAGACACGCCCAGCGTACTGGTAGGCTGACACTACTGCCTATCAGGTCTGTGTCAGCTAGATTTGAGGGTCTCTGTGTTGGGTCTTGTGAAGAACCAGCCACGGGAGGTTATACTTGAGGAGTCCAGGTCTTCAACAGAAAGCTTCTGCTAAAAGGCCTGACTGCCGATTCTTCCGTGGCCGGTCGTGAGTACGATTTAAACTTAGGCAATTGAGAACTCTGCTAAGGCACCACCAGCTCCCAAACAACAGCTGCCTCAATTCTCAGGGGAGCTCTGAGGATGAGTAACCAGCATTCAGGCCCTTCCAGGACTCCCCCAAGCCTCACTCACCCGAGGTAGGGAGCTGGAAGCTAGCCCCAAGAAGAAGAAAAAACCCTTTAGCTGTTCCTGTTGCCAAGGTAGCGCCACTGGATTTGAGCCAATACCCCAAAAAGAAAGCTTTCCCCCAACAACGTGCTCGCACTTAAACAAAAAATAAGCTTAGCAAGCTTTATTTAAAACAAGACTCATTTGGTTACAGGGCCCGAAGGCAACAGAAATGAGATTAAATGCATAACACTTTAAAACAAGAAAAACGAACTTACTACATCTTACTGAGATAAAACATTGCTTAACACGGTTAGTCTTTGACTAGATGTTACCCAAAAAAGGACGTCAGGAAGCAGATCTTCGGTCTTGCTCAGTAACTGGATTTCATGCCATGCTTGGAACAGCCCAAAGAAAGCTGAATGCCAGCTAAAGGGCAGTTTTTATAGCCCTTTTCCTCACAGGTTTTCCCGCTCAGGGCTAATTGCTCTATCCGCCTGGTAATAGGGAGGTAACTATCCTCACGAGTTACAGCTGCGGAGGAATTTTGGGGAGGCGGAAGATGATGCCATTTGTCCTTGAACAGGCCTCTCCAAAACATCCTGAAAAGTTCCCTCCAGGCTAGCTGATAAGACCAGAGGCACCAAGGTTGTCAAGTTGATTTCTGACTGGCCTGTGTTAATTCACCTCCTGACAGACTAAACAATTTCAAAATGGAGTCAGGCCTGACAAGATGGCATTAGGCCTGTACTTTTAAGCCACTGGTTCTTTACAGATCTCACGGCCCTATACAGAGGTTAGCACCCAGGAGGCCACTACCAGTCCCACCTCTTGCTCCGCCGCTCCCCCTGCCCAGTTCCACCTGCTCCATCTGCCCTGAAACACAGTCCGCACTTACCAGCCACCAGCTCCACCACGTGGGTGCATCCGGGTGCACAGAAATGGAGCTGGGCTAGCACATGTGGTAAGGGCTTACTGCCAGTGCTGGAGGTGCCTTATAGCACCTTAGCAACATCAGCACTGCCATCAGCACTGAGACACTCATACCACCCGCACTGAGCCCAATAGGATCAGGCCCTTAGGCTGTTTTCCAACCTCAATCCTGACCGGGAAGAGGGTAAAACAAGCACTTGTAGTACACAAGTCTATTTTTAAAGATTTTAAATAGGATGCCGGCTGGATGTGATGGGACCGTGTAGGTGGATGGCCGATATCTGAAAATCTTGGACAGCATTCCACAAAGGGCTGGGTCAGAGGTGCATTTCAGAACACCTGCATTCTCTACCCTTGGTAACTGGCTATTGAATGTGTGGACGGACTTTTTCTAAAGCATTGCTTTTGAGGTGAACAGGAAGTAACATGAACACAAGAACGAAGAGCCATCACTCAATGCTTAACACACACATGTTAGAAGTGGTCCCCAAAATCACACATGGCACACAATCCTATGCTGGTGCAGCAACTGCTGAGCAACATTGCAACAGCGCAGAAGATAGGGGTGCAGCCGGAAGGCCTGCGCTGTCCTGCCGGTGCCAGTGCAAGAAGGACCATGAGCTGGAGTGGGTAAGAGCTACTCCGAGCAGCTGACCTTTGGGGGAAGGGCAGGCAGGGTGCAGGGAGGGGTCAGTCAGGTCCCGAGAGGAGGCAGGATCAGCATCAGCCACACAAGCCATATCCAATCCCCTTCCCTCCATCTGCAATCCTGACATGGCTAAACTTGGGCTTGTGCCAACCAATTAGCAGGCATGGGTCCGAGTAGACCCATGGCTCAGTGTGGGTTGTCCCTGGGGCAAGGGAACAAATGTCCTTGTACTTTGAGGAGGCCTCTAGCCTGCTCAATTCCAGCATACCATGCCGTATAGCTACACGGCATTGGTGTTGGTTGGGCTACTTGTCATACAGTTTCCATATTTTGACTAGGTATGGGTGCATTTGACTGAGAATATGACCCTGAGTAATTGTCTATCCCTGTAATTGTCTGTAATGTTGTGTGCCTCCCCACTCTCTTTTACTTTGTTGTCTGCAATTAGCAGTAAGAGGTTTTGTTTTTTTTAACAGAAGCTCCTCACAGTAGTAGGTACAGTGCCATATGAGCTAGCAATGGCATTTCCCATGGCCAAGGTCCTTCTGTAATGTCAACTCACAAATAAGGTTTATTTGTCAATAATCCCTGCCAACTAAAAGGAAGCACATTAGTGACAGCTTCCCTTCAGCCCATTTTATTGCTTCTGTTGGTATTGCTAACTGAAGAATTAGAAAGTCTATTTCTGGAGGGGAAGAGGGTAATGAGGAAACGTACAAAATCGAGACATACAACATTATGCAAGGGATGGATAGAGTTGATAGAGGGATGTTCTTTTCTCTCTCTCTCAACACCAGAACCAGGGACATTTACTAAAATTGAGTGTTGGGAGAGTTAGAACAGATAAACGAAAATGCTTTTTTTATCTAACAGGTAATTAATCTGTGGAACTCCTTGCCACAGGATGTGGTGATGGGAGTCTGGCCTAGGTGTCTTTAAAAGGGGATTGGACAGATTTCTGGAGGAAAAGTCTATCGCAGGCTACAGGCCATAATGGGTATGTGCAACATCCTTATTTTAGAAGTAGGCTACCTCAGAATGCCAGGTGCAGGGGAATGGCAACGAAATGCAAGTATCTAGTTGTCTTGTGTGCTCCTTGAGGCATCTGGTGGGCCACTGTGAGTATAGCCGAGGAAGTACAGTATAGTATATAGGAAGCTGGACTAGATGGACATTTGGCCTGATCCTGCATAGCTAACTGGGCAAGAAGCACTTTTTCAAGTGGTGTTGCTCTTATATTTAGCAGAGAGAAAGTAATTGTTCCTCTTCACCCCAGCACAGTGTCTTTTCTAGTGGCTGTTGCTGTTTTGCATTGTGACAGGGAGCCATTTATAATTAGCCTGTAAACCACTTTACAAACTTTGTGTTGAAAAGCAGTATATAAATACTGTTGATTGATTGATTGATTGATTGATGTTCTTAAATAATGATTTCCTGTCATTTTTATTTTGTCCTTAATGGTGAAATAAGTGCTAAACTAGTTGACTATTGACTTTGACTATTAAAAATTAAATATTCCTGGCACCTTGCAGAAGCAGAAATAGTTTTATTTATTGTTTAAATGAAAGCAAATCAGAGGATATCAGTAATTAAAGAATCCCTGCCCCCCCCCACTCTGCAGGAGCAGAAACTGAAATGGAACAATTGAAAGGGCACTTGTTCATAAACTCTCCTCCCGGGATCAAGGAATTCCCCAAAAAAGCAATAACATTTACTTAGGGCACAATCTTAACCAACTTTCCATCAGTGACAATAGCTGTTCCAATGGGGCACATGCTGCATCTTGCAGTTGCCCGGGGGGGGGGGGGACACAGTCACAGAGGCCTCTTCAAAGTAATGTTTGTTCCCTTACCTTGGAACTGTATTGCCTTTACCACAGTGTTAGAAAGTTGATTAGGATTGCTCCCTTAGATGTATTTATTTAAAGGATGTTTATTATGCTTCCCCCCCCCCTAAGACTTAGGGCCTTTAAGTTGGCTTACAATAAGAAGCAATTAAAAGCCCAATCCTATGCTGCCTGACTGCCAGGAGTGCAGCGGTAGCCAGTCAGCTACCAGCTGCTCACTTCTGTGCCAGCTATTTAGCTGGCACAGAAGCAAGGGCCTCTGGATAAGGCTGTTGGCCTTACTCATGAGAGTCGCCACTGGTCCCACCCCTTCTCCACCCCTCCCCCCACCCAGGAATGCCCTCCTGCTCCACCCGGAATGGCTGCATCGCTGGTGAGTAGAAGAGTCACCCCTCCCTGGCAACCAGGGCTCCCATGGCTGCCGTCGCCATGGTGCAGGTCCAGTGCTGGCAGTAACAGCTTTCTGCCAACATTGGATGCGCTTTACGGTGCCATTTGCGACAGAAATGCGGTTGGTACAAGCCTAGTGCCTGCGCTGAGCTCAATAGGATTGGGCCCTAAAACAATAACACATCAAACAAAATGGAGTTTAGAGTTGCAAAGAGGAAGTGTTTAAAGGCGAGAGAGCCCTGAAAAGTTTTCGTCAAGCTATGTCCATGTTGGACAGGCCGTAACTGCAGTTGCGTTTTGTTCACCACAAATCTGAAAAAAAAAATGTAAGGGGAACTCAAAAAAAATAATCAGGGCCCAATCCTATTCAACTTTCCGGCACCGGTGTAGCCACAAATATCCCCCTACTTTGAGGCGGTGTCCCTGACTGCACACAGCAAGATGTGGTACACACCTTATTGGCACAGTTACATGAGCACTGGAAAGTTGGATGGGATTGGCTCTCAGTCAAAAATTTTGAAATATCATATGGATACTCCATAACAACTCAGGGAACAAGGGAGGCAATTCCAGAGAAAAAAAATCTGGTGTGAGAGAATTCATTGTCTTGGAGCCCTTGACAGAAACTTCCATAGTCTGAATGAAACTAGTCAATTAGTCATAATGTTAATCATCTAACATCAAGCAAAGAGGAAAGTTTGGCAGGATCTGTTACATACTTCAGACACGTCTGCGGTTCCGAATCATTGTCCATTGTGCCCTTGGCTTATACAGTCAGATCTCTATATGTGAATTTGTTTATCCGCAAGGGGAAGAACTGCCGCCTGCCTCTTGTTATCTGCAACTCTGTGCTTGTTATCCACAAATACTGTGCTGGAGCACTTGGGAAAGGTACAGGGGCTCAGGCTCAGCACAGCTATGAGCTGGCAGCTTGGCCCTGGCAGGCAGGGGCAAGAGAGGTTGCAGGAGGTGGAGAAGAGACAGTGGCCTCATCACAAGCGGAAGGCAGCACCAGCGCCATGCAGGCAAGAGAGGAGATATGGCCAATGGAGGAGGGGGGGTTGTAGCAATTGCATCCAGCCAATTATATTCCTTGTTTTTGAACATGTCTTGCCAAAGCCCCTGCTCCACACTTTCCCCCACTAAAGGCAGAGGCCTCCCACACCCTTCAGGACCCTCCCAGGACCCCCCCCCCCAGGCACATATCTCTCAATGCTGTGACACTGTGATCACCGCAGCAGCACTTTCTGGGGCCACTCACCTTAAGGGGAAATGGCTCCTCTTTTGGGCTCTATGGTGGGTCACAACCCACCATTTGAAAAGCACTGATATAAAAGATAATGGATCCTATGTAATATTAGAGAAAATAAGCACCAGCCTTTGAAAGGACCAGCTCAAAGATCTTCATAGAAAACATAAGAACATAAGAACCCTGCTGGATTCTTATGGGCCAAAGGCCCATCTAGTCCAGCTTCCTGTATCTCACAGCAGCCCACCAGGTGCCCCAGGGAGGCATGAGACAACAAGATGCTTGCATCTTGAATGCTGCTTTGAGTGCCTGCTTTCCTGTGTCTGCAGACACAAGGGGAAAGGACATTCCGGTCTCTGTCACTGGTCCTTTAGAGCAAGGGTAGTGGGTAGTGGAAGATCTCCAACCCAGTAAGAACACTGGCAAGGGAAGAGCAGTGGGAAAACAGTTTTGCTTCTTCTCAATCATAGAAATATAAAGATAAAAACCCTTCAAACATGGTGGAATATCAAGGTCTATCAACATATCAGAAACTAAGAACATAAGAAGAGCCCTGCTGGATCAGGCCAAAGGCCCATCTAGTCCAGCTTCCTGTATCTCACAGTGGCCCACCAGGTGCCCCAGGGAGGCATGAGACAACAAGATGCTTGCATCCTGTTGCCACTCCCTTGCACCCGGTACTCTGAAGTAGCCCACTACCAATGTAAGAAGGTTGCAGAGTCCATCATGGCCTATAGCCCACGATGGACCTTTCCTCCAGATATCCATCCAATCCCCTCTTAAAGGCATCCAGATCAGATGCCATCACCACCTCCTGTGGCAAAGAGTTCCACAGATTAACTACCCAATGGGTAAAAAAGTACTTCCTTTTATCTGTTTTAATTCTCCCAACCCTCAGTTTTAGCGGATGCCCCCTCGTTCTGGTGTTTTGAGAGAGGGAAAAGAACATCCCTCTATCGACTCTATCCCTTCCGTGCATTATTTTGTATGTCTCAATCATGTCCCCCCCCCTCAAGTGCCTTTTTTCTAGGCTGAAGAGCCCCAAACGCTGCAGTCTTTCTTCATAAGGGAGGTGCCCCAGCCCTGTAATCATTTTTGTTGCTCTCTTCTGCACCTTTTCCAGCTCCACTATGGCCTTTTTGAGGTGCGGCGACCAGAACTGTACACAATATTCCAGGTGCGGCCTTACCATTGATTTGTACAATGGCATGATAATTGTACAATTTTATTTAATTTGTACCCTTTTTTAATGACCCCAAACATGGAATTGGCCTTCTTAATTGCTGCCGCATACTGGGTCGATACCTTCATTGAATTGTCCACCAGCAAGATCTCTCTCTTAAGCTGTCACAGACAGCTCAGCACTCATAAGCCTGTAGGTGAGGTTTTGGGTTTTTGCCCCAGTGTGCATCACTTTACACTTGTCTATGTTGAAATGCATCTGCCATTTTGCTGCCCATTCCCCCAACTTGGAGAGATCCTTCTGGAGCTCTTCACAATCCCTTCTGGTCTTCACTACCCAGAAAAGTTTCGTGTCATCCGCAAACTTGGCCACCTCGCTGCTTATCCCTGTCTCCAGGTCATCAGCCCCAACTCTGCCTTGAATTGTGGCCATTGTTGATTACAGAGCGGGGACTCAGTAATCAACCATGGCTACAATTCAAGGCAGAGTTAAACATACTTAAACCCACTTATTTCAATGGATTTACATGCTTAAACGTCTGTACGAGTGTGGTGCATGTCAGAATTGAAATGTCATCATTTATCTCCCAGCTTCTTGACTTTGATCTTTAATAAGGGAAGATTATAGGGTAGCTACCCTTATCCCAACTACTTTATTGAAGGCCTGAAACTTACTTGACCCAGATCTACCTAGTATTTTAGATCTGGCAATGGCACGAAGTCTTCATAGGATTCAGTGACCTACCATATAAAGGTATCAGTTAAGTCCAAAGTCTCTACTAGGCTGGCGTGCATGTTATTCTGTTTATGCTAGTTCAGTGGTTTCCAAACATTTTTGACTAGCAGCTCCTTTAGCCTACAGTCTATTGGCCACAGGTTCCCTAGTGATACAATCCAATACATCAGTGTTATTCAAACTGTGGGTCGGGACCTATTTGGTGGGTTGCAACCTGATGTCAGGTGAGTTGCGGAAAGCTGGAAGCAGCCATCTAGGAAACTGCAGACCTTACTCTTGTTATATTCCTTTTGTGAGTATTTACGGTTTGAAATTTCAAATGAAGGTTTTTTTAAATTTTGTTTTAGTCCAGTGTTTTTACATAATATTTTGTCCTAGTCTTGCTTTCTGTCAGTACAGTATGTTTCATGGTTTTACAATTGCTGCAGCCCAATTTGCATTTCAGGAGTGTCATTTTATTATGTTACAGTGACAGCACTTCCTGTTTGATGATGTCACTTCCTGCCACAATGTCACTTCCAGGTTAATGACATCACTTCCGGTGGGCCCCGACATGAGTGTCATTCTAAAAAGTGGATCCCAGTCTAAAAAGTTTGAATACCACTGCGTCAAGGCGTACCTTGAGGGGGATCACAGCACTAAGTTTGACAAGGAGCTGCTCTCCTCTTTAGAGCTATCCCCCTCTAAGTACACCTCTGCATTGTATAGGGTGGTGGATTTTTTACAAGGATTCTGTGGCTCCCCTGGGACCAACATATGACAGTTTGAGAACCATTTCACTAGTCCATTCTAAGTCTATATAGCATCTTAATGAGGACCAACTAGGTTATGTGTCCCAGGAAAAAGAAAATGGAGAAGATAATAAATGTTTTGAATGTTTCCATTACTTCAGCTCTACAGGCTACAGAACTTGTCTCAGAAGGTTCCAGAGGGTGACAGCAGTAATCGGGAAGTCTGTTTCAGAGGGTGGGGCCTTTGCCATTTGTGGTAGTCCACATCATATTAAGTCCCTGGCTGTTCTGGCTGTTCCTGAAAGGCAGGACTTCACAGATGTCATCTGACCAGTAACATGTTTAACTTTTGGCTACCAGGTTATTTGGAAAACAGGAATCAACAACCTGCTGCTGAACAGAAGGAAATAACCCTACCCAATATTTAAATCCATATGAGTCCTGTCATTAAGCACACTAGAAATTTTCCAACCTCTTCTCAGAACACTGTATAGCCTTTTATTTTCAAGGCACCATTCACAAATGCCCTTTGGTGCTGGGGAAACAACTTCAGAATGACTTCAAGTGAATAGTTACAAAACATGCTGCAGGTCATAAGAACATATAAGAACATAAGAAGAGCCCTGCTGGATCAGGCCAAAGGCCCATCTAGTCCAGCTTCCTGTATCTCACAGCGGCCCACCAGGTGCCCCAGGGAGGCATGGGACAACAAGATGCTTGCATCCTGTTGCCACTCCCTTGCACCCGGTACCAGTAGCCCACCACCTTTGTAAGGAGGTTGCACAATCCATCATTGCCTATAGCCCACGATGGACCTTTCCTCCAGAAATCCGTCCAATCCCATCTTAAAGGCATCAAGACCAGATGCCATCACCACGTCCTGTGGCAAAGAGTTCCACAGATTAACTACCCGCTAGGTAAAGAAGTACTTCCTTTTATCTGTTTTAATTCTCCCAACCCTCAGTTTTAGCAGATGCCCCCTGGTTCTGATGTTTTGAGAGAGGGAAAAGAACATCCCTCTATCGACTCTATCCCTTCCATGCATAATTTTGTATGTCTCAATCATGTCCCCCCTCAGGCACCTTTTTTCTAGGCTGAAGAGCCCCAAATGCTGCAGTCTTTCTTCATAAGGGAGGTGCCCCAGCCCCGTAATCATTTTCATCGCTCTCTTCTGCACCTTTTCCAGCTCCACTATGTCCTTTTTGAGATGCGGTGACCAGTCCTTCTGAATGCCCCCAGTGTAGACTTTTCTCAATAACAGCATGTCATCAGCCATTGTTGGGAAACGGGGGTGTATCTGTTTGGCACATACACAGCTGTTTCTGCCATGCTTTGGTTTGTGTTTGATGGTTCTCTCAGCAGAAGAGGACCCTCCTCTTGCACTCCGGGCAGGAGGAGGATGTGGTTGTAAGTAGGTTGCGGGTCTGAGTAAAGTTCTTTTTTCCCAATGGATATGCTATAAATAGGAGCTGAACAAAAATTAAAGGGGACCAAGAATACCCAGCCAAGAGAAGGGTCTTTAGCAAAAGAGATTGGGACTCCAGGACACTTACCTTCCACTTACAATGGGTCTTCCATTTACAACTGTCCAGGAGAACAAGACCAGGACTGAATAA
This sequence comes from Lerista edwardsae, assembly GCA_029204185.1. Lineage (NCBI taxonomy): Eukaryota > Metazoa > Chordata > Lepidosauria > Squamata > Scincidae > Lerista > Lerista edwardsae. The sequence continues at coordinate 5,619,320 of JAJKFI010000016.1, read as the reverse complement.
GTCTTACGACAGGTGTAATAGTCTTCCAGGACCCAGGCCAGTGTCAGCAACAAGGGGTCACCGTAAGAGGCCTACGGAACTACTCCTGCCTGGCCAGATGAAAATGGGGACATTGTGCCTGTACTAGGGTATAGAAGAGGGAATTTGGGCAGGCACAGCTCAATGTGGAAGGGTTTCAAAAGCTGCACCTGCTCAAATTCCCTTGTCTATACAATGATTAAAAATATAGGCACCATGTCCTCCATGGTTGTGCCCTGCTATCTGGGCAAGAGGCACTTTTTCAAGTGGTGCTCCTCTTATATTTAGCAGGGGGAGACTAATTGTCCCTCTTCACCCCAGCACAGTGTCCTTTCTAGTGGCTGTTGCTGGTGGTGTTCTGCATTTGTTTAGATTGTGAGTCCTTTTGGGACAGGGAGCCATTTAACTATTATTATTATTATTATTATTATTATTACTATTATTATTACTATTATTATTATTATTATTATTATTAGCCTGTAAACTGTTTTGTGAACTTTGTGTTGAAAAGTGATATATAAATACTGACTGACTGACTGACTGACTGACTGATTGATTGATTGATTGATTGATTGTATCTGGTCACCCAGTCCTGACAGGAGTTAAGTTGTTCTGAAACTTTGTTTTCTTAGGAAGTGCTTCTGTGCCCAACTCATTTGGGGTCCATAGTTCAATGACAGACCAGAGCGTAGTTGAGGAGGGGATGAGCAGGGCTCCCCACAACAACCCTGCAACAGAAGCAGTGATGTAATCAGTGGGAGTGCTCAGGTGCTGCCCTGGAAACTTTCTGCAAAAGATACACATATGCATACACACACAGACAGTGGACTCTTGATATCTGGTGTGTGTGTGTGTGTGTGTGTGTGTGTGTGTGTGTGTGTGTGTGTACTGAATTCTGCGGGTACTGAAATTAATGGAATTCAGGGCCCACCCCCACCCTCCAGGTCCTGAGGGTGCCTTTTTATGCCTTTATAAGGCATTCGGAAGCCTATTGTTTTTCCTTCTCCAACTGACTGGTAAACAAAAGACCAGATTTTTGCTCGTCAGATATGAAGGCTTCCCAGTTCCAAAGAACAGGAAAGTCAGATGGTTCACCCAGTAATGGATCTAGGGGGTAGCAGGGGGGGCAAGAGCCCTGGGTGCCATTTTGGGGCCATCTAGGGGGGGCATCAGTGCCCCCCCCAACATTGTGCGGGTAGACCTGGGCTCCAGAGCCCAGGTCTACCCATTGGAACCAGCTGCGAGTAGACCTGGGCTCCCTCGAAGGGAGCCCAGGTCTACCCGCAGCCGTTTCTAATGGGTAGACCTGGGCTCCTACTCCGTGGAGCCCAGGTCTACCCAGGGCTGCTTCTGGTGGGTAGATCTGGACTCCCATGGGGGTGTACTTCTATTGGGTGCCCCGGGCGCCATTTTGACTAGGTCCGCCCCTGGGTTCACCTGGCCCCAAGTATTCAATCCAACAGATCAAACTGAATTAATGCTCAGCTGGATGTGGGTGCCAGTAACTAGGCCCTATGTCCATCCATCTAACTACCACACGCCCTGTAATGAACTAGTTGTTCTTTGACTGTTCTGAAGTGATCACCAGGTCCCTGAAAATGTTCCAAACATGCATTGAGCCAACAACTTTCTGTCAGCAATTTGGAGATACGTTTAAACAATTTTAGGGCCAGGGCACCACTTACTGAGTAGTCTTATTGGATTCCACTGAGGTTTACTTCCAAGTTTGTGTGGTGATAACCACAGCCTCATGTTCATTCCCTACCCAGGGGTTACCTTCTATCATTAGTGAGATCTCTAGCCTAAAACTCATCAGCCCTGCTGCTTTGTGTGGCATTAGTTGTGAGTTTACATATATCTGATCTCCAGTTGTAAGAATTCAATTTTCACAGCATTGTTGCTGTTGGGATAGCAGTGGGGGAAAGACTAGGTGGGGTGGGCCTTGATTAAAAACAAGCAAGCAAGCAAAAACACCAATCTTCAAAGAATTCAATATATTTTTGAAAAGGTAAAAGTTCATTAAATGAAGTGACAGCCCTCAGCTGGAAGGAAATAATTTTGCTGTTGGACCCACTTCAAAAAAAAATAAATGGATAGATATGCACTTCCATGCTGGAAGGATACAACACTGATGTAACTAATAGAAATTACAGGAAAACTTCTTTTAAAAAGCCACAGAACTATACAGGCATGAGAAGTGGAGGGTGGGGAAAACGCCATATTAATCAGGAGAAGCATCAGAGGAGCACTATCCAATAGAATTGTACAATTACAATTATACAGTATTTTACTCAGAGCTCGGAACTCAACAATCCCGTATAAACTTGTTAAAAGAAAAAGCATATGTTCCCAGTGATAAAGTGAGATTGTGAGAACAGAGGAAATGCCATTTCTCTGCATCTGAAATACATCTGCATCTGAAAATGGGAAAGCATATCTATCTTGTGTAGTGGTTAAGTAAAAGCTGTTGATTTATTATGCAAAGAAGAAAGAGTGTGGAAAATCGTCTGAGTGTAACAAATTTCTTCCTGATGATGCCTTAATAGAACCTAATTTCTCGGCCATTTTTGGCACAGCCTCACATATGCAGCAAAAGTACTCAACCTGTGAAGCTTGTGCAGCAATACTGACATTCAGCCACGTAGCCCTCATCTTACACTTTGTGGAATTGATTCTTCCTTCCAACATACAGCGTGTGCTAGTCACATGTTCACATGGGCATTCATTGAGTACTAGTATTAGCCCAACAAACTGCTTCAATCTGAGGTTATTTTGTATTTTAGCAAGTTTGTGCACTTTGAGTTCCTCAAAATTTTGCATCCTCTGCAAAGTTGGGAAATGTCCTGTCCAAGCAATATTGCAAACCACCAAAGAATATGTTGACAGCACTACTGTTTTTAATTCCTTACCTTTAGCCTTCAGTTTGACTGCTCTATTTTCTTCCATGATGCTTCTTTTAAAAATAAAAAAATGAGTCAATATAATCAAGTCACTTGGTCATTTTTGTTCACATTAACAAAGGAAAAAGTACTGCATGACAGCTGTTTTTAGATGCATGACATGGCAAAAAAAGGATCAAGCAGCAGAAGAAGCTGTGATTAGCACTGTCTCAGCTCTTTTGTGACTCAGCATTTTGAAATCCAGATTTGTCAACCATGTTCAATAGAATAATAAATATGATGCTTTCCATATCTTCAGCCCTTTTCACACAACAAATAATTGAAATCACTATGTGGAGGGGATGTCCAGGATCATAGATGGCTATTCCCCAGTCCCCATGGTAAATAGGGTCTATTGCACAGAACCTGTGCTTGTGTATGTAGCATTTGTATGCATGATCTGTACCCTGCAAAAATGCAGGATGGAGATGGTGATAAGACAAAATACAGCTGATATAAAGCTTCATTAATATTTGTCCACAATGCCAATGTCCAGCAGTGAGCAGGTAGGACTTCCAGCCTGCATTGGGTCACCTTCTTTCCAAAATGAACAATGATCATTTCAGGGCCACCTTTCAGGCAGCTGAAGAAATACTGCAAAAGTGATGGCAGGAACAGAGAAGCAATCTGGGACTACTACTGAGGGAGAAGGGCTTTTGTTCCCATCCTTCCCCAGTTGCTGGGACAACTAGGAAGCAGGGGCAGGCAGCAAGACAGGCTGGGTGAAGAACTGCACACAGCTGGGAAGTATGAAGTAATACAAGCTACTAATGTGCTGATGAGGAGAGAGAAAGGGCAAGTTAGCTGAGAGTGCCATGGTGTGTCTGCAGAATGGAGGCTCTCTGAGGCGGTCTTGCAGAGAGGATAATCACAAGGGACTCTGAGGCACTAACGGGAGGCGGCAGAGCGAAACTCTTTGAAGACCAGGATCCAGGGGTGTGGGAAGTTCCCCATTTTGCCCTCCTGCTCCTTTGGTTAAAGAGGACCTCTCAGTGGCATAGTGGCTGAATGAGAGAGAGAGAATAAATCAAGACCTCCATGCCACACCCAACCATATCACACAGCAGTCTGAAGAGTTGCACTGGAAAATGTGTAAAGTTCAATAAACTTTCCCATTTTTTATTTTGGCACTGCTCCCCATTTTTTCTTCCAATAGTTAGGGGTGTTTGAAAATTGGGTGGTTTTTTTCTGTAGGTTCCATGATTTGAAAGGCTGAAAGCGGTGTTATGTGTTTTAGTCTCATTTTTATTAATGTTATAAATGCTTTAAAAGTGTACTAGGGAAGTGATATAGGTGATATAGTATCACCAGGATAGCCACAGTATTATTCCTGATTGGAAAAGTAATCTATTTTAATTTCTGGATGCTTTGTGTTTTTAATAGGAAATTTTAACATAAAAAAGCAGTGTTTTGTGTTTTTATGCATTTTTAACAAAAGAAAAATTCTTACCAATAGGCTAGATGGAGCAGCAGCACATAAGTCATTCATGTGGATTCACTCACCATGTAGTAGTTTTCCCATTAAAGGCCCAATCCTATCCAACTTTCAGCACTGATGCAGCTGTGCCCATGGGACAAACGCTGCATTCTACAGTGGTGGGTGGACAGTCACACAGGCCTCCTCCACAAATGTTCCCTTAATTCAGAACTGCATTGCAGCTTCATTGGCATGGAAAATTGGACCCTAAATGCTTTATTGTAAGCAGTGCTGCCAGCTGAACATGGAAGTGACTGTGCATTCAGCTGGTGGCATTTCAGTAACCTTTGAAGCTGGCCTAGACACATGGAATTTTGATCAGGTCCTCTCCCATAATGAGCAGCTGCTGCACTCATAAGGGGAGACACAATCCCTAATGCAGTGGTATTCAAACCTTTAAGACCGAGACCCACTTTTTAGAATGACACTCGTGTAGGGACCCATCGGAAGTGATGTCATTAACCTGGAAGCGATGTTGTGGCATGAAGTGACATCATCAAGCAAGAAGTGCTGTCCTTGTAACATCATCAAATGACACTCCTGGAGTGCAAATTGGCACTGCAGCAATTATACAACCATGAAATATCCCTGACAGAAAGCAAATTAGGACAAAACATTATGTAAGAGCATTGAACTAAAAACAAAAATTTTAAAAACCCTCACTTGAAAATTCAAACTGTTAACACTAACAAAAGGAATATAACAAAAGTAAGGTCTGCAGCTTCCAAGATGGCTGCTTCCAGCTTTCCGCGACCCACCTGACATCGGGTCACAACCCATCAAGTGGGTCCTAACCAGCGATGGGATTCACAAATTGACAAGGTGAACGCTGGGAGGGACTTAGGCGGGACTTCTGCTTGAGTGGCAGCCCGTCCGCAGCGTTCCGCAGCTGTCCTGGCCTTGGGGGGCTCCCGCTCGCCGCGGGGGACAGGTGACGGTCGCGCCCAGTGATGTCATTCAGGGGGAACGGACCAGAACGGGCGTTCCGGATCCTAACGGGCTCCGTGGCTGGTTCCGGGTGTTGCAGTTTCACACCACACACTCCAGAACTGGTGGAAACTGGCATTCCGTCTCTCCGTCTCCAGATCAGATAGAGCACCTGCGTGTCCTTGAGGTGGTCAGCTTCCCAGCTTGTTAGTGCAACCTGCTACACAGTAGCTGAACTCCCTTTAGATAGTGTAACATAAGCAGGCAATGTTTCTCACGGGAAGCGCTGGCTAGCAAACATCCACTTTCTCATGAGATCATGATGTTCAAAGGGTCACCCCATTGGTTAACATGGGGCACAAGGGTCTTCAGGTATCCACCTACCAGATATGCTCTGGCTACACCCCTTTGTTCCTATATAACTTATATTTTTACTGTGTGCGCACTGAGACTGAGACTGTAACTGAGAATGTAACAACATGCGTTGAAAAGCCGCTTGTACGCGGCAAGCCTTCGCCGGCTTTCGCTAACCGGCAAATAGAACTTCTCACTTTCTAACTATCGCTACTGTAACCAATAAAAGACTTTGTTATTGAAATGTAGC
>JAJKFI010000016.1:5582207-5597331 GCA_029204185.1 Lerista edwardsae | reverse complement strand
TAGATCACATTGGTCTGCGTGTTCTCCCTCGTTGCGCGACTTGGCAACTACAAAGCAAAGCCACTACAGCAGCAAAGCAGCAGAGCTGGACCATAAGAAAGGCAGAGCGCCCAAGAATAGATGCTTTTGAATTATGGTGTTGGAGAAGACTCTTGAGAGCCCCCTGGACTGCAAGAACTCCAATCGATCAATCCTCCAGGAAGTCAAGCCTGATTGCTCCCTGGAAGGACAAATCCTGAAGCTGAAGCTCAAATATTTTGGTCACCTCATGAGAAGAGAGGACTTTTTAGAAAAGACCCTCATGCTGGGAAAGATGGAAGGCAAAAGGAGAAGGGGGCGGCAGCTCCTAAAGCTGGCCCTATCTCAGTTAGACTGGCCAGATGTACAGTATCTTTAATAGTGAGGTTTAAGGATTCATGTCTTTATCAGTGGGGTACAAGAGGAAATGTTGGTGGATGCTGCCTGTCATGCAGTGATAGAATTTCAACAGGTTCTGCTTTTCCTTTCTTCTGCCCAACTGTTAGGTACATGACAATAATGAACCATACAGTGCATAAAATTAATGAAGTTAATTAATGAAGTTAATTTTATAAGTTTTCTGCTTCTTTGAATTTCTGATTGGGTATAGGTAGCTATGTGGGGAAATTCTTCTTACTACTTGTCAGTATGCTATAGACTTGCATACTGACTTGCAGAATGATTACATATATGTTGCGATAATCTACCACTCGGAAAAGATTTGCCTATATCAGTGGTTCACAACCTGGGAGCCGTGACCCCCTGGGGGTCAAGAGTTGATTTTCAGGGGGTCATGGATCCCATTTACTAGTGTAGATGCACTTGCACAACATTTAAAAAAACTGCATTCCTGCAACATTTTCAGGAAACTTCTCAACAGAGAAATATGTTTTTGAAAAAAAAATTCAAGGGATTTCCATATACCTGAAACCAACTGTTGCATTTAGTAACCTATGGTAGTCTACATACATGTTTCTTATAGACCAAATGATATCACTTCCTGCTTAATGACATCACTTCTTATCTTAGGGGCCCGAACGCACCTGAACGAAGTTGGTGGTGGTATGATGAGGTCACCATCAAATGCTTCCAAGAGGCCCATTTTGGGCCATTCAGAGGCAGGGGCAGGTGGGAGGGCTGCTCTGCTCAACCCACTGACCTATAGCCCATACAGATCCTGGCTGTAGAGCAGCAGGTGTTATGCTCACTGTGCTGGTGTGGGTGGGGGGGCAAAGTGTGGGGCCTTATGTCACGACATTGGTCACATTGGCTTAAGGCCGACTCTGAACTGAAATGGATGCAGAGGCGTAGCTAAAGAAATGAACAGGGGGTTGCACCGGGCAACAAGTTTTAGGGGTGCAACAAGCTGAGCTTGACATTAATGGCCAAAATTGTGAAAACCTTGATATGTATGAATAATTCAATCATGTTATATATCACTGGAAAAGTAATTTAATGCAAAAATGCAATGAAACAAGCCTCAGTGAAATATCTTTACTCTATCAAAAGTTATGGCCAAAAAAACAGAGAAAGTGAAAAAACAAAGGGAACATCACTTTCTGTTGTAATGTCACTTTTGGGGCAACATTTTGCCTTTTGCACTGGACTACACTTTCATTAGCTATGCCCCTGAATGGACGTGTCTTGTGTCATAGTTCCACTCCTTACAGATACTCCTACATTTCTAGATGTAAAGTACACCTTCTCTGTCTTGCTTCCCCAGCCCTTGTTACTGGTCTTCAATTAAGCCTGGCAGTTCTTCAGGGTAGGGAATGTCTTTGTTGCTCTGTGCCTACATAGCTTCCTTCTCATAAGTCCAGTCTTGGGGCCAGCAACTGCCAGAATAATTTATAATTATTTATAAATGAGTCATTTATAATGAGTTACAATATGGCAAGCATCTGGCATGAGTCTTGCATGCTGATGCTTCTAAAACAAAAAAGAAAGCCGTGGATCAAAGTCCCACCATATTTTGTGGGATCAAAGTTCTGATTTCCTTATCCTTTTATCCTTTCCAATCATCATAATAATGTGAATATTTTACACATTTTTGCAGGCCAAAAAACCCAAACATTTTATATAGAGCGAAGGCAAGCCTCACACGGAGCCCTGTCTCTGGCCAAAGTTAACATGGAATTTTTATTTATTTGGAGAATTTATAGCCCACCTTTCCCATGCTGATGCAAATGCCCAAGGCAGCTTACAGAGAACAACAAAATACAATGTAACCACAATAAGTGAGAGCACAATCCTAATCTGGAGTTAGGCCGGCATAAAATAAGCCAGCAAAGTTTGGCCAGCAAACGTATTGTTGGACCACTCTTGGAGTCTGGGAGGATGGCTCACACCTGGCTCACGCTGGACTCCGAGAGTGGTCCAAACATACTTTACAGGATCCCTTGTGCCAGCCAAACTTTGCTGGCCTAACTGTGCTGGCCTAACGCCAGGTTAGGATTGCGCTTTGAAACACATTGAAACAACAACATTAAACATTTAATGGGAACACAGAGAATGTACAAGAATGAAGCTAGACTCAATTCTCCATTTCAGGCCGTTTGGAAGGTGGGAAAACAATTGACCAGGAGAGTGAACAAACTACGACAATATTCCAGAGGGACAGAGGGCAGCCAGCCAACCGTCATCCAAAGGCCAGATGAAACAGGTATGATCTGAGCCCTCTGCGAAAGGTCACGAGAGAGTGTAGTTCTTAATTCTTCTGGAAGGGAATTCCATATTTGTGGAGCGTTTGGGGATCTTCAAGCATATGGTCCAGGTGACTGAAATGAAGGTTAGCCAGGCTGACACCACTCTGGCCAGTGGTACCTGGCAGCTCCAGGTAGGGCAAGAGTAGACGCTTGCCTGATACCATGGACAACTGCTACCAGTCTGTTTTGACAATACTGAGCTGGGCAGGCAGGCAGAAGGCAGTGTCTTAGAGCCTAATCCTGAACAGACTGGCTCCTGCAGGAGCAGTAGTACCAAAATGGTGACTGCTGCATCCCACGGGAGCCGGGCAGCAGAGGCTCCTCAGGAGAAGGGGACATTTGTCCCCTTCCCCCAGAAAAAGCCTGGTCACCTGCAATGGGGCTCCTTGGCTCACTGCTGGCTATTGTGCTGGTGGTGAATCGAGTAGCCCTGTGTTGGGCTGCCCGAGCCACGGCCAGGGATAAGATCCAGTGGTGGAAGCCACTGCCGGGTTCCACTGCCTCACATCTGGCTCCTCCCCTCCCCTGCCTGGTTCCTCCCCCTCCCTGTCTCAACCCTGTCCCAAATGGGCTTACCGGCAGCCAGCACTGCTGGAGCACCAGCCGCCCAGCCGCTCGCATCAGGGCCTAGCACCGAATAAGCGCCGCCACCCCAGCACAAGCGAGAAGTGTCGCAGACATGCTTTATGGCACATTCGCGACATGTTTGCTGGCGGTACACACAGATACTGACAGCGATGAGGGCCTTTGGGATTGAAGCCTTAAATGTTTTAATGAGTGCCATCCAGAAGGTAGCTGGTAAAGAGGATTTGCCCTGGAATTGTGGCAGACAGAACCGCACATGTTAACTATCCAACTGCATGATTGTGAAAAATGTTTAAGTTGCCGAGGGTCAAATAAAATATTGCGGCAGGCCTGATGTGCCCCCCCAGGCCTGATGTGGACACCCTCTTCATATGCTACTGGATCTGCCTTCGGTAAGATTACATCAACAGCCACGCAAACTAACCGCAGTAGCACCATGGAAAATATGGCCTTGATGTCTAGGTAGCGTAGCATACCTTGTGCATCAGGCCCAGGATAGATGACCGTATTTCGTTTAACTGGTTAATCTGCCAACAACATATGAGAGAGGCCACTATTATTGTTGTTAGAAAGTTGAAGGACTCAAGGCTAAGAGACTTGCCCAAATTTATTCAGTGAGTCTATGGCTGCTGAACCAAGTTTTGAATTCAAGTCATCTGTGACCAATTCTGAGCTCTGTCCATGATTATAATGTGGCTTAGGGCCAGAGGTGGATAAACCTATGCTAGGAATTTGTTTTGCAACACTTGCCTTATTTTTTTCACCTGCCTTACTGATTTAATTTCTGATGAGTAATAGTTTTGATAATAGGCCTTCCAATTCCTTCCCTGTGAAATTGTTTCACAGCATCACCAAAGAAATGTAAGCCTCACTCATTTACCTGCAAAGTGGCTACCTGGATGCTGTGTGAGCTATATGAACTATAAATAGCATCAATACGCACAGGTGTGGAATGTCTGCTCGCCAAACCATTCCATTGATATAATAAGCATATCTTTTCTTTTGCAATGCTACAGCTTAGAAGCTCCAGTCATTCACCAGTCATGAAGGAGCCCTTGTGCACTAATAAAGGGCAATGACAATGAATGACCTGTGGGATCAATGGCCAGTCTGAGATTCGCTAGTCTCTCATCATGAGGGCCAAAGCAAGATTTTTTTTCTGTCATCTGAATTGGCCATGGACGGCAGTTTTTTTTGCCTACCCCAGATTGGCTAGTGAGGGACAATGTTTTCAGTAAGTTTCATGATTTAAAAATTGGTCACTTGTGTTTAATAAAGTTAAACCCCACCCTCATTCTGGTGTCTTCCTTGGGGGTGGTGCAAGGGTAATAGACAACCTCAGAATGCCAGCTGCAGGGGAGTGGCAGCAAGATACATGTATCTGGTTGTCTTGCATGCTCCCTGAGGCATCTGGTGGGCCACTGTGAGATATAGGAAGCTGGACTAGATGGGCCCTTGGCCTGATCCAGCGAGGCTTTTTTTATGTTCTTATGTGATGCTTCTTTTGAAAATGGTTCAAAAAGATTACAGTATTCCAGTCCTATTTCACCAATATTATGGCTCTTCCGTAAAATTGCTGTTGAAAACCTTACTAGGAAGCATTTAATGAAAATTGCACATTCTAATTAGGCAGGTTAACTGGAGCACTCCATTTCATAGCAAATTATTACCCAGGGGTGAGACAAGGTTCACCTTCACAAGTTACCTTCAATTCAGATGTTCAGCCCTTGAATGTATTGAATGGCATTAAAAGCCAAAACTACGCAAACTTACTCAGAAGTAAGTCCCATTGTGTTCGATGGGTTTATTCTCAGGAACGTGTGTACAGGATTGGAGCCTATGAAGAGTGCCTTTGAGCATGTTTGGATTGCTTTAGCTCCTCACTGACTTACCACACCCACATCCCACACTCCCAGTGAGAGCCAATATGATGTATGGAATTGAGCGTCAGGCTTAAATGAATGAAACCCAAGTTCAAATCTTTTAACCATGGGATTCACTGAGTGACCTTGGGCTAATGACTAAATCCCAAAATAGCTTACCTAGTAGAGACATCTGAGAATAAAACAGAGACTACTGTATGTATCCCTCCCCAGATGCTTGAATGTAGGGTGGAATATAAACGTAATTACCACAAGAATAGAGGGAAGAGCTTCCAAGTCAGCAGACTTGAGCCTTGTCATCTTTCATTTCAAGGAACTGTAGAATTAAAGGGATCAATAATTGTGTCACCTTCCCTAAAGACAAGACCATCAAGTATCCCCCACCATCTTACTCAATTAAAACCACATTGTGATACTTGAAGTAGAGATCCCGCCAATGCAGATTTGCAGGGCCAGTGCTCCTGGTGATTGATGTGGAATGCCAAATGCTGCTCCCTTACCTGATAATGTGCCAGCTCCTGCCAGGCGCGTACTTGGGCGAAACCGTGCCCAGGGCATGCGATGTCATGATGTCACCATGTTGTGACGTCATGATGTTTGGCGGCTCCCTTCCCCGGGCTGCCGCTGGGGCGCTTTAAGCACTGGAGCGGCAGCCCGGGGAAGGAAGCCGCCGCCGTGCACCCCGAGCCGGGGCACACGGCGGTGACTTCCTTCCCCGGTCTGCCGCTTGAGTGCTTAAAGCACCCCAGCGGCAGGCCGGGACGCTGCTGAGGCACCTCAGGGCACGGGGGCCCGCAAATTTGTGGGCAGGAGGTTGGGGCGCCATGCCAACGGCGCCCCCCACCTTATGGCGCCCCAGGGCTCATGCCCTGAGGCACCATACCCTAGATTCATCTCTGGCTCCTGCTCCTCCAACACTCTAGCCCAGGAGCTCCCAACCTGCAGGTCATAAGCCCACACAAGGTGGGTCACTGCCTGGGCCCTCCCACCTGCCCGTGCTCCTGAATGACTCCAGGTAAGAGCCATTCTAAAAGATGAACGACTTATAAGAGCCGGGGGGGGGGCTTCTCCAGGCTGTGCCGGGCTGCAGACAGCCTCTGTTAGTCTCAGAATGGCCTGCAAAAGCCTCCAGAAGCTAGTTTTTTGAAAGCAACTTGTGGTTTGCTTCTGAAAACCAGAAGTGGCTTCTGGAGGCTTCTGCAAGCCATTCTGAGCCCCCTAGAGGTCATAGAATGGGCCTGCAGCCCGGTGTGGCCTGGGGGAGCTTCCTGGAGGTTCCCTTGGGCTCCCTCCAGCATCAGCAGCAGTGTTACGACCCACCATAGAGGACAAGGTGGTCACAGTGCCCAGAGGGAACCGTTGCTGTAGCCCAGTGTTCTTTAACCTGTGGGTCGGGACCCCAATGGGGTTGCAAAGCCTCATTTTGGGGGTTGCAGCAACCTTTCAAAGCCTGTGCTTTTGATCCAATCCAAACTGCCTTATCAAAACTGAGTTCTTGATATAATCTGCATGGCCTCTTCTTGCTGTCTTGCCCTGCCGTTCCTAAGACCAGTCTTGCTTAGGCTGATACCTCACAGGGTTGTTGTGAAGGTGCAAGAGGTAGGGGGAAATGGGGCAGGTGGGGGTGGACGGAGAAGGGGGCAGATTAGGTTTCAGGACGGGGTGGGGGAAACTGGCGGTGGGTCCCAAGTCTCATATTTCAGTTTATTTATTTATGTATTGGGGTTGTGACACTAAAAAGGTTGAAGACCACTGCTCTAGCCCATTGCTCTGCTCTTTTCTCCCCCACACTTCTGCTGTGTCTTCCTTTTCCAGTCCAGGGATTGGAAAGAGGAGGAGTGGACTCAGTGGAGGCAAGCAGAGGGACAGAAATGGGAGTCCCCCTGCCAGTCCACTGCCCTGAGGCAGCCACTTCAATTTGGTCCTGCTGCTTGTTCACATCACCTTCAGAATCTGTCGCAACAGCCATGTTGTGTTCTTAGCTTTAAGTGTAGACTGCTTAGGAAGTCACTCTGTGTGGGAAGACTGCCAGCATCTTGCACAAATTCCGTCTTGTTCCTTGCATAGTCATTGGGTTGGAGGAACTGTGCCTTCTGCATAATGGGATTGTTGTTGGTTTCGTCTGTTTCCACTTGCTGCTTTTCAGTGTTGTTTACAGTGTCGTTTTATTATTTATATTTGCATTTTCAAAGTGTGTTGGTTTTATGCTTGTATATGGTTAGCTGCCTTGGGCTGTAGTATATAGGGAAAGTGGGATATAAATCTTTGAATAAACAGCATATGAATAAATAAAAGAGGCAACGACATTTCAAGGACCAATGGGCCTGGCAGCAGGAATCAGGACAACTTATTCAAAATACAAGAATTATTGTGGGAGAGAAGGATGTTGCCTGCTTCTTGCCATTTTGTTTTTTGTTTTTTTCATATTTCATCTTAGCAATAATTTTTCTAAAAGCTGAGGTTTAGTTTCAAAAGCACATTTTGCTAGGCCAAATGTATCAGCAGATGTTGTTTTGCTGTGTAGTGTTATTTTTTACCTGTATGTGGATTTGCCACTAATATTACAGCTGCTTAACTTGCTGGAGGCAACAGCATGCAGCTGGGATCCCACATGCCTGCCCAAGCCTTGTGGCACTGCATTGGTTCAGTTCACTCCTAATCCTTGGTGGCCTGGGGTGGAGTGGAGATCCACTGATTGTGCTTAGGGCTGCCTACCCCTGTTGCCCAAGCAAGCTCTAAATCTCCAATGCTCTTCCTTGTAGCTTGTATCCTCTTGGGTGTTCTTGTCTTGTTTGTGTTATCCATCATGTGCAATGAGCGTCTTATCGCTGATGCCTACAGATGTCACAGCCAACTGACTTAGGCATGTGTGACAGTAAGGCACAAGACTCCTTGATTGCTTTGCTTTCAATCAGTAGATTACGCTTGCCATGCCGGTGGAAGGTCTCATCTCTGAGATGTGAGAGTCTTCCAGTAGTAATTCAGGAGCCTCTTTATAGGCCAATTAGTGAGCAATCACCTAGCAATAATGGTGATAGTAATAAGTGCGACATCTAACATTAATTTCCAGCTTTGCTAATGCAAGGACTGTCACGTTTTCCCTTACTTCCGCTCTCTGCCTGGTAAAGAGCCTGTGTACGTATGCCAGTTAAACAAAAGGGAGATCTGAATAAGCGCTGGTCCTCATGTTTCAAAGGGAGAATGAGGGCACAATCCTAACCAACTTCCCAGCACTGACATAGCTGTGCCAATGGGGCGTGTGCTGCATCCTGCAGTGGAGTAGTAGTCATGGAGGCCTCCTCAAGGTGAGGGAATGATTGTTCCCTTACCTCAGAGCTGCATTGTGTTTACCTCAGTGTTGGTTAGGATTGTGCCCTGAGTGTTGTGTGTTTATCCTAATTTGCTTTGGCACAGCTCCAGGTCTTTTGCACTTCTTACAAATGAACATGCTGTTCAATCCTGTGTATGTTTACTCTGAAGCAAGTCCCACTGAGTTTAATGGGACTTAATTCTGCATAAGTGTGCACAAGATTACTGCCTTAATTAGTCTGCAAAAATCCCTGTTTTAATGCTGTCACATATTCCAGATGGGGCTTCCACCTATTCCACACTTTACCTATTTCTTCCACACTTTACCTGTTTCTCCTCTCCACCCTTTATTGTTTATATCCAGCCTGAGGAAGAATTATGTGAATCTGAAAGCAAGTTCATTACTTTGTGACTTTTTATTTGGCCTCATAAGGTCCAACCTAATAAGGTTGCTGCTTTGTAGGATGTCACACAGATGACATCTTCTCCAGCCCTTTCACACATCAAAAAAGGGCCACTCTGGTGGTGCACGTGTCACAGCCCTCTTCTCACACCAAGGATCATTTCCAGAGTATCACAACTGCCACCACCCCAAACGCACATTCTTCTGCAGCAGGAGCTGCTGTTCGTTAAGCTGAGTACAGTAATTTAATTTTTTTGTAGCAAAACAAGATGCTTAATAGAATGCTTAACCAATAACAATTCTGGTTGTACTTGTTGTACAATTGCTGCAGGTCACATGTATTTGGCACAATTGTCTAGCAGGATAGGCAGCCATGGGAAGAAGAGAGAACAGAGATATTGAGCTGGCATCTTATTTCTGTTTACATGCCTGAATGTTGACATTCTGTTGACAAGCAGTTGTGCACGGAGGCCCGAGCGCGCCCCATGGCTGGTGCCGAAACCGCACCCCCAGGACGTCACCCCGCTCCCCGCGCGTCGCTCCGACACGCCTCCCTTAGCCCAGAAACGCTCCATTTTGGAGCGTTATGGAGGCAAGGGAGGGCAGGAGGGCAACACAACACGCCGGTTCCTCCTTGCTATGCCACCTCAGCGCTGCTGGCGCCCCCCCCCCGCCGGCGCCCATGCATTCCGCACCCCTGGCTATAGGGTAAATACGCGTCTGTTGACAAGTCAAGGTGCATCTGCCTTGCACTCGGAGCGCAATCCTAAGTTGTGCTGGAGTGGCAAGGCCGGCAGGCCTGAGCCAAATCCCTCGCACCTTGCCCCAGGGGAGGCTCTGGCCTCCCCGCAGTGTTCCTCGGATCTGCGCCTGCTATTAGCTGATGACGCTGCGTGGCCCAAATCAGGGCCGTGCGGCTTCCCAACAGGGCCTTGGATGCAGCCCAACAGCCGCATCCCAAACCCACCCCTTCCCACAACTGCCAGCACCACCCACCCCCTGCCCAGTTATGCCTCCTACCCACCCTCCCAGAACCTTCCCTGTGCCAGCCAAGTTTGGCTGGCATACAGGAGGCTCCCTGTTGGCACTCTTGGCTTGCTCATAGCTTTGGTCTGGAAGCTCTAGCACCGAAACAGGGGTGCACCTCAGCACCCCCACGATGGCGCTAATGGCATTGCATTGACACAACGGGGAGCCTGGGATTGCGCCCTCAGTTATTTAACCAGAAACCTGAGAGAGGGTGAAAAAGTATATGCTCCCACTAGCATCATTTTGGAAAAAACTACCCCAACGTACTCTTTGGCATAGATTTCCACAAGATCCTGGTGCAAAGACTGATGGGATGTTGGCTAAATGTTGCTACTGTCAGGTGGATTAGGGCCAAATCCTATCCAGTTTCCTAGCCCTGATGTAGCCATCCCAATGGGTTATGTGCTACGTCCTGTGGTGGGAGGACAGTCATGGAGGCCTCCTCAAGGTAAGGAAAGATTTGTTCCCATTGGATAGGATTGGGCCCTTAATGGCAAACCACAGTGGCACGCCCAGCCCATGCTCCGCCCAGGGGCTGGGTCAATGCTCTCTGCCCCCAGCATCAGCTCTCTGCCCTCCCCCAACCTCTCTCCACTAACACGCCATCCCACCATGCCAGGCTCCATTTCGGAGCCATACAATGGCAAGGGAGGGCGGGTGGGCTGAAACTGCCTGCTTCTTCGAGAGGTGAAGCATCTTTTTGCCACCTTCCTCCTGCTCTAGGAGCACTGCACCCGGATAGCCCTTGTTCCCCCTCGCTCAATGATAGGTCCACGACTGGCAAAGCATACTCAGAGAGTGCTTGTCAATAGGTCATCATCATCCTGGAGGGAAGTAACAAGAGGGGTACCTCGGGTCTCTGTTTTGGGCTTGGTGCCATTCAGAGCACAATCCTAAACTGGAGTTAGGCCGGCAGAAACTAAGCCAGCAATGTTTGGCCAACACAAGGGCCACCAAAAAGTGTGTTTGGACTACTCTCTGAGTCAGGGAGGATGGCTCACGTCTCTGTGCTGGCCTCTCTGACTCTGAGAGTGGTCCAAACATATTTTACGATGGCCCTAGTGCTGGCCAAACTTTGCTGGCTTAGCTTATGCCGGCCTAACTCACTTAGGATTGCACCCTCAGTATCTTTATAAATTGAGGGAATAGACATACAGACTGATGGGATGTTTAATAAATCCTGACTGGTAATGGGGGAAAGCAGAGTCTTTGGTGCAGCGTGTTCCCCTCAGAGAATTACCTCAGGATCTTTCTCTCTCACTCTCACTCAGTCTCAGGCTGTTTTCTAGGAAATAAATACGCAGGCACTGGTAAAGCTTTGTTTCAAACTTGTAACAGTTTACTTACAGTATATAACTTGAAACATATTTTACAGCTTCTGACAATCTGGTCAGAGGTATGCCTGTAACTTAGTATTAATCATGCCCTAGATAGCTGCATGATCTTGCATGCTAGTATGTGAGTCAAAATGGCCGCTCTGCCTCAGAGCTTCTTAGTTGGCACATCTCACTGCTACGAGGACAAGCTGGAAAGAGGGGTACAATGTATCCAGGAGACAGGGGGATAAGCTGTTGGTTAAGGCCACGCCTTCTGCTTAGAAATCACAGAGAGGAACATATAGAGGGGAAAAAACACACACAGGTTATTCATTTCCTTATCGTTTCTATATACTGCCCCCTCTGGACAGCAGACGGAGTTGCACATATCCCAACACAGACAACGCCAAACTTGGAAGAGTAGCTAATATCCTAGAGCGGTGGTCTTCAACCTTTTTTGTGTCAGGTTGACCCCAATAAAAATATAAAGTATGAGTCTGGGAACACACTGTCTACCTTGCCCCCTCCCAGGACCTTATCTACCCACTCCCCCACTCCCGGTTAGGCCCGCCCAGCACCGTTGTTCACTGTATTTGTTCACTGTAGCCAAGTATTCTTGTTAGAGAGAGCAGAGAAAGTTGCCACGAAGCCTGGCACTACACTAGCAAAAGCTATTTTAGCACAATTGCCAAGAACCTGAGCAGGAATGGGACACAATCTCTTGGCATCTGAGGGGTACACAGATGCCTTCTCCTTTACCTGGTGGTGCTAAAGCCCCATGGTCTTCAACCTCTGTCATTCCTTTAAGTTGCCATGACCCCACAACTGAGATTTCATGACCCCTTTGGGGTCCCGACCCCAAGGTTGAAGAACAAGGTTGAGAACAGGACCAGGACCCAGGATTATCTTTACAGGGTAGAAAACGGAGCAAATGCAAACAGTATGCATGTCATCAGGGAGAAATGTAAAGTTTTGCATTTGGGTAGGAAGAATCAGAAGAGTACATTTAGGGATCTGTACCTGGACACAGCAATAGTACATGTGAAAAAAGGTGTTTAGCGGATAAGCTAAGAGAGCCTGCCAGCAAAGAAGGCAAATGCAGTTCTAGGCCACATCAAAAGAAGTAGTGTTGAGATCAAGAGAGGTAGTTACACTGCTGTAGTCTGCTTTAGTCAGACTAACGAAGCCTCAGTTGTGGGGTCATGACAACTTAAAGGAATGACAGAGGTTGAAGACCATGGGGCTTTAGCACCACCAGGTAAAGGAGAAGGCATCTGTATACACCTCAGATACCAAGAGATTGTGTCCCATTCCTGCTTAGGTTCTTGGCAATTGTGCTAAAATAGCTTGAGTCCAGTTCTGGAAAACACAAGAGGGATATTGACAAACTAGAGCAAGGGTGGCCAGCCTTTCAACATCAGGCCTGCTGGACCTTTAACAATTGTGTAGCAGAGGCAATTTCAACAGGTGCAGCTTGTCATCTCAAAGAGGCTGAAATTCCTGCTTCTACACAATTAGTGGGGAAAAAATTGTGAATGAAATAAAAACTCATCACCACTTTTTGATTTTTCATTTTTGTAAAAAAAAAAAAACACCCAAATTTTGTGAAAAATAAAACCTTTTTATTTGGTTTTTATTTATTATTTAATGGGAGGGTGCATGGGTACTGGATGTGGCTGTATCTGCTACACTATTCCACCTATATCAGCAACCTAATACACTTTTACGGTGATTTTAATTATAATGTAAATTTTGAATAAGAACACATAACTCCGCTTTCTGCACTTCTAACTTTGGAAAACACCGAAATAAAACCGCCCCTCCTCTACTCATAGCTGAATGTGGGCTCAATCCTGAGCCCTCCGATGTAGTCAGTACAAAGGTACCACCCGCGCTGGTATTGCAAATGTGCTATAAAGCACATTTGTGGGTGGTAAACAGTGATGTCATGCAGGGGGAACGCGGGGGAACTCAGTTCCACTAGTTAAATTTAGGGCTGACACCGCCCACTTCACTCTCCCTCCTTCCCCCTCCCAATTCCTCTGCAAAGAGCTTTTCTTCTTGGTTGGCCAGCACTCAGAGGGTTAAAGGGAGCGACTCCGGATTCCTAGGGGGGCGGTAAAGTCTTACTGCCCGCATTGTTTCAGCACCCACCCAGTGCTGGGGCAAACTGCCAGGAGGCAGCAATACAATGCCTGCAGCTGGTGAGTCTTGGGCTCCCAGTGTTGCAAGCTTTCCAGGTGGGACGGGAGAGTGTTCCTGGGCAGGGAAGGGGTAGAGAGGGTGGTACTGGTGGCGACCTTTGCTGCCAGGTCCAGACCTCTGTGTCGGGCCATGTGGCCAGACATGGAGGCACTCGTATTTGTGCCAGCTAAATAGCCAATGCAGCTGCAAGGAGGCCCATTGGTGGGTCTCCGGGCGTACCCAAAAGAAGACTAACATCCCCTTTTTCCGAGGAATCTCCAGCAGCTGCCTAGCTGCCACTGGATGCAGCTGTAGCTGTTTGGCTACCATTGCGCCTGTTGAGGCCATGCAGCTCAGGACTGGACTGTGTATCTGGTGCAACATGCAACGATCACAGTTGCTAGAAGGAAGGTGCAAGCTGTCCATGCGGTGCTTTGCAAGAATTTTAGGAACCAGCAGGCACAGAAAAGCCAGGAAAAATTGGCCAGTGGTTCACTGGCAAGTGAACTGCATTTCTACCTTCTGCCCACTCTTGCCGCAGGCCATTCTGCCATGCAGCCAGGACCCACTCAGATCCTCTGCTTTCCAGCCTGGTGCCAGTCCAACCAATTTTTTCTTCTTCTTCCGTAGTCATCATGTTGATTGCAGCTGATCTGTCTCCACTTGCAGTCTCTCTCCCCTTTGAGCATCTGATACTCCTCCAATGAACCAGGCATTTTCTCTTAGGAGCTGAGATGTAAACTAACCTGTACAGCAAGGTTTGGGATGGAGTTTGTATTTCTGTAATTGCTATTGCGATAAATGTAATCACAATTTCCTGCCTTCATGCCAGTGATGTACTCCTGGACCAGAGACCAGACATCTTCAAGTTTACCAGCAGGTGTAAACATTTAAACCATCAGCTGACAACAATTAAAACTGCCACAGTTCACATAGCAGCACATAATAGCACATTGTCAGACTAGATCTGTCCTGTTGTGGCACCAGTTCTGCGTATTTGCATAGCGCTCCCATTCCTGCCTGTGAAATAAATCTTTCTGACAGTCCAGAAAGCACACGCTGCAGAAACAGCTCATCACTCTTCTTCAAACAATAGGCTTAATTTGAGCCTCTGTTATGCAGATGGTTCCGCGCCTGTGCTTAATGGACAGGTAAAATGGAGCCGTCAGGAAAAGCATATGAATGCAAATGGGCCACCATGGGCCAGAGGATTAGTATTATCGTGCCTGGCAGACAGATGCTGATCTATGAACAAGAGAATAATTTTGAGCACTAAAGTCTGCTTCAGCTGTTCAAAATGAACCCTGTTCCAGCCATTGGCTATTCCATGGGTAGCAGCAAGAGCAGTTTCTCAATTTCAATGGCCACAAGCATGAGAAGAAGAGAGTCAATAGTGAAACTGAAGGCCGTAATAGCAGATATAAACTTCAGTGCATAAGGGATGGTGATGTTTGTAACCCGTAAGGCAGTGGCTTTCAAACTGGAGCATCCTGAAGCAGGGGCAAATCTATTTGAAAGGGCGCCCATGGCGCTCAATGAAAATGCGCCCCTAGGGGCACGCAACGTCATGACATCACATCGTGACGTCATGACATAGCGCCACGCCCCTTCTAAGAGGCGCGTTCTGTTCGCTGCCGCCGGCCCTTTAAGGCCAGTGGCAGCGAACAGAACGTGGCTGGGGTGCCGCGTTCT
>JAJKFI010000016.1:5556211-5568976 GCA_029204185.1 Lerista edwardsae | reverse complement strand
TCTCTCTCTCTCTCTCTCTCTCTCTCTCTCTCTCTCTCTCTCTCTCTGGACGTGGGTAAGTGCACGCAAGTGAAAGAGAGTAAACCCAAGATGGTGCGCATGCCTGCATGTGTGTGTGTGTTCAGATCAATAAGTTGATTGCCGAGAACGAAAATGTAACCCCATGTGCATTTATAAGTACTGTATCTGCATTCAAATAAAGAAAGATCCATCATTACTCCCTCTCTTTCCTCATCTAATTTCCATCTAATGTGGAGTAGGGGAAGCTAGTTATGTTTATGAACATGTACTAACAAAATGTTAACAAGGCATCTACCAAAGGCAAAAACCGAGACAGGGATCAGAAACAAGTGAGTGTAAATAGGGCTAGTTAAAGTGTATGTGCTTTAAGCCCAGTGATAAAAACAAAAACACAGTAGTATTCTCTCTCTCTCTCTCTCTCTCTCTCTCTGTGTGTGTGTGTGTGTGTGCGTGTGCACGCGCATGTGCACAAGCGCATGCATGCATGTCTGTCTGTCTGTCTGTTTTGCCTCTGAAGAGGCATCTAGAGTAGCAGAATTAATCTTCTTGCAGAGTGAAGCTGAGTTCTTATGGTTTGGTTTGATCTCGAACAGTGTTCTTCAACCTTGGGGTCGGGACCACAAATCCTCAGTTGTGGGGTAGCAGCAGCTTGCAGGAAAGAAAAAGTTTTAAAACCACTAGACAAGAGCACGAACAGGTAAAGAGGGCGGTATCTGGTGTACCTCTTCAGGTACCAGGAGATAGAACATCTTTGGAGGGTCCTGATGGGTCCCTCCCCTGCAGGGTTGGATCATGTGGATTCTGAATTCCTTTGGTCCCAAATCTGCAGATACTGCAGGCCCAACTGTATTTAGTTATAGTGAATAATGCTGGGAGCAGGGAGCGGACAGTGATGGGGTTGGGCAGAAAGGATCCTGGGAGGGCACTCAATCACTCTGGGGTTGACCGGGGGTTCCCCAGTCTCATAATTTTTCATTCATTCATTCATTCATTCATTCATTCATTCATTCATTCATTCATTGGGGTCATGGCACCAAAAAAGGCTGAAGACAACTGATCTAGAAAACTCCAGATTTTGCTTTGATCTAGTACAGGAGGCTCCAGCCAGCTGCCAGATCCAGTCCCCACCTTGGATCCTTTCCCCGAGTGCCATTCCACTCGGGGGAACACAAAGACCAAGACTACAGCCCCCAGGGGTCTTCATGACAAGCCGTGCCTGCGCAGAACGCCATGCATGAGGCATGCTGGAGTGGCTGACCTCAGGAGCGGCTCACTGCAATGATCCCTGGGGGCTTTAGTTGCGGTCTTTGTGATAGTCCTGGGTGGAATGGCAAATGCCATTCCAGCTAGGGACGATTTTTAGTGGTGCAGCAGTCTCCAGTTTGGAGACCACTGATCTATGAAAAGTAATCTTGCAAAGCATGCTGCTGATAATATTGTTAATGAAGCCCCAGCAATAAACTCTTCACAGATACAAGGGGATGTAACCAGATGTAAGTGTTGCTTGGGGGGGTGGAATGTGAGCATGTGCATAGATAAGAAGTAATGTGACCATCATTAGTGTGCTGCTCAAAGGAGGCAATCCGTCCCTTGTCAGTGCAAATCTGCAGTTTCAACTCTTTTAAACTTTGATCCATGTTGTCAAGGACTGGGAGTTGCCTGGACTCAGTCAGATTGCTGGTTAATGAACTACTTCAAATTTGAATACATTTAAGTGAATTACTGTATTGAAACAAGCAATAGCTTATCTTTGCTTTCACTCTGGGATTAGTGCCAGTTCTACTTCAATCTCTTTATCACTCCTGACCATAAACATTTGTTTTGCATTGCATGGCAGGCATGTGACAAATCTGGCATTTTGATGCTGTCACCTCTGCCTTTTCTCCAGCAGCAGCATTGGGCCTAGAATATACCTCACAACTTTGCTTTAGAAAGGCTGTTAAATGCGTTCTCTTGACTGGACTGAACTGCATCTGCACAGTGGCATCACTAAGGTTTGTGTCACCTGGTGTGAGAGCTCATTGCATAACCCCCAAGATGGACTTCCTCCCATACCAAGACCATACAGAATAAATTACAATATCAGATGTACTATTCAGATGTACAATATCAGATGTATGCCTAAATGGCATAACTTGGGTTTGCTTTATTTATTTATTTATTTATTTATTTATTTATTTATTTATTTATTTTTGTATAGAACAGTACAGGTCACCCTACAAATCAGTAACAAACAAAAAACCAGTGGGCAACTTGATGACACTTAAGAACATAAGAACATAAGAAGAGCCCTGCTGGATCAGGCCAAAGGCCCATCTAGTCCAGCTTCCTGTATCTCACAGCGGCCCACCAGGTGCCCCAGGGAGTCACGAGACAACAAGATGCTTGCATCCTGTTGCCACTCCCTTGCACCCGGTACGCTGAAGTAGCCTACTACTAATGTAAGGGGGTTGCACAATCCATCATTACCTATAGCCCACGATGGACTTTTCTTCCAGAAATCTGTCCAATCCCCTCTTAAAGGCATCAAGACCAGATGCCATCACCACCTCCTGTGGCAAAGAGTTCCACAGATTAATACCCGCTGGGTAAAAAAGTATCTGTTTTACCCAGATTTTATCTGTTTTAACTCTCCCAACCCTCAGTTTTAGCGGATGCCCCCTGGTTCTGGTGTTTTGAGAGAGGGAAAAGAACATCCCTCTATCGACTCTATCCCTTCCGTGCATAATTTTGTATGTCTCAATCATGTCCCCCCTCAGGTGCTTTTTTTCTAGGCTGAAGAGCCCATACGCTGCAATCTTTCTTCATAAGGGAGGTGCCACAGCCCCTTAATCATTTTCGTCGCTCTCTTCTGTACCTTTTCCAGCTCCACTATGGCCTTATTGAGGTGCGGCGACCAGAACTGTACACAATATTCCAGATGCAGCCTTACCATCGATTTGTACAATGGCATGATAATATTGGCTGTTTTATTCTCAACCCCTTTTTTAATTACCCCAAGCATGGAATTGGACTTCTTAATTGCTGCCGCACACTGGGTCGATACCTTCATTGAATTGTCCACCAGTACCCCAAGATCTTTCTCTTGAGCTGTCACAGATAGCTCAGAACCCATAAGCCTATAGGTAAAGTTTTGCTTTTTTGCCCCAATGTGCATCACTTTACACTTGTCTACGTTGAAATGCATCTGCCATTTGGCTGCCCATTCCCTCAACTTGGAGAGATCCTTCTGGAGCTCTTCACAATCCCTTCTGGTCTTTACCACCCGAAAAAGGTTTTGTGTCATCTGCAAACCTGGCCACCTCGCTGCTTATCCCTGTCTCCAGGTCATTTATGAACAAGTTGAAAAGCACCGGCCCCAAGACAGATCCCTGGGGCACTCTGCTTTTCACCTCTCTCCATTCTGAAAATTGCCCATTGACCCCCAGTCTCTGTTTCCTTGCCTTCAACCAATTCTGAATCCATAAGAGGACCTGCCCTCTTATTCCCTGACTGTGAAGTTTCTTCAACAGCCTTTGGTGGGGGACTGTGTCAAACGCCTTCTGAAAATCCAGCTATATGATATCCACAGGTTCTCCCACATCCACGTGCCTGTTGACCTTTTCAAAGAATTCCAAAAGGTTCGTGAGGCAAGACTTACCCTTACAGAAGCCATGCTGACTTTCTTTTAGCAGTACTTGTTCCTCTACGTGTTTTAGGATTTTAACTTTGATGAGGCTTTCCACCATCTTACCTGGGACAGACATTAGGCTAACCGGCCTGTAGTTTCCAGGGTCCCCCCTTCTCCCTTTTTTAAAGATTGGTGTGACATTGGCTGTCCTCCAATCCTCTGGCACCGTGGCTGTTTGAAGGGACAAGTTGCATACTCTAGTTAAGAGGTCAGCAACTTCGTTCTTTAGTTCCTTAATAACTCTTGGGTGTATACTATCTGGGCCTGGTGACTTATTTATATGTAATTTATCAATTTGATCTAAAACATCTTCTCTATTAACCATTATCTGATTTAATTCCTTAGTTAGGAAGGGCTGTTCAGGCTGCGGTATCTGCCCAAGTTCTTCTGCCGTGAAGATGGACGCAAAGAATTCATTTAACTTCTCTGCGATCTCCAAGTCCCCTTTTATCTCCTCTTTCCCTCCCTCACCATCCAGCGGGCCAACCGCCTCTCTGGCAGGTTTCCTGCTTCTAACATATTTGAAGAAGCTTTTATTATTCCCCTTTGTGTCACTAGCCATGTGTTCCTCAAACTCTTTCTTGGCCTCCCGTATCACCTTCTTACTTGTCTTTTGACAGAGTTTATGTTCTTTTTTATTCTCCTCACTGGGGCAAGACTTCCATTTACGGAAAGAAGCTTCCTTGCTCTTTACAGCTTCTCTAACTTTGTTGGTCAGCCATGCTCCCTCCTGGACCTTGTTGAACCCTTCTTTCTTTGCGGTATACACTTCCACTGGGCCACTACTACTGTTATTTTAAACAGCCTCCATGCAGCCTGGAGAGATTGGACTCTTTTTACCTTCCCTTTCAATTTCTTTCTAACTAGCCTCCTCATCTGAGGGAAGTCTGCCCTTCGAAAGTCAAGGGTTCTTGCGTCAGATTTGCTTTGCACTCTTTCCTGGACATGCATGGCAAAACCAATTGCAGCATGGTCACTGTTCCCCAACTCAGTAACATTTACATCCCTAACTAGGTACCACACAATATTAAATCCAGAGTCATCTGTCCTCTAGTGGGCTCCATGACTAGCTGCTCTAAGGCACAGTCATTCAGCACATCAAGGAATCCGGTCTCTTTTTCTTGACCAGAGCACCAGTTGACCCAATCGCTATGAGGATAATTGAAGTCCCCTATGATTACAACCCTGTCTCTCTTGGTCAACGCCCTGATTTGTTTCCTCATTTCAAGGTCACCTTCAATTTTTTGATCCGGAGGACGATAGCACACCCCCACTATTAGAGCACTTAGAGCGCAATCCTAAACTGGAGGCATAAACTAAGCCAGCAAAGTTTGGCCAGCACAAGGGCCAACATAAAGCATGTTTGGACCACTCTCTGAGTCAGGGAGGATGGCTCACATCTGTGTGCTGGCCTCTCTGACTCTGAGAGTGGTCCAAACATGCTTTATGTTGGCCCTTGTGCTGGCCAAACTTTGCTGGTTTAGCTTATGCTGGCCTAACTCAGTTTAGGATTGCACCCTCACACAACTAAAGATCTCAATATTACATGGAATCTAATCTCAATACATGGAAATGAGAGCTGACTCCTATTAGCACCTTATTGGTTCTCTCCTGTGTCATAACAACTCATTAGCTCTCAGAACAATCAGTTTCATTTGGTCAGTTTTGAGTTAAGAAAATCCACTTTTGCTTACAGAAGGCAGTTTTCTTTTTCTGGGTTTAATTTTTTTTGTGTGTGTGCTGTAACATTTGATATAATACAGGTATGTCAACGCAGTTTGTTTCACTGCTGTAAATTCCACATCAAATGGTATATAACATGATGGTACTATTTGAAAATACCAAAATTTTCACAATTCTAGGCCATAGTGGTGTAATCACCACCACTGAGTGTGTCACCCTGTGCGGCCACAGCCCCTGCATTCCCTGTGATGCCACTGCTGGCCTAGTGCTGGCGCTCCCTCCGCATCGGGTACCATAAATATGCTTTACAGAATGTTTATAACACCTGGAGCTGGCACTGAGCAACAGCAACAGCAATACTAGCCTATAGGATTGAGCTCTTAGCTCTGAGTAGATATGCACAGGATTGTGCTATAAGGAATCTTCAGTGTTCTTTATTTGAATTCTTTTTCCTGGTAACTGGTTCCCTGCTAACTGGGCAAGAGGCACCTTTTCAAGTGGTGTCCTCTTATATTTAGCAGGGGGAGAGCAATTATCCCTCTTCACCCCAGCACAGTGTCTTTCTTGTGGCTGTTGCTGGTGGTGTTCTCCATTCTTTTAGATTGTGAGCCCTTTTGGGACAGGGAGCCATTTAACTTTAATATTATTTGCCTGTGAACTTTGTGTTGAAAAGCGGTATATAAATACTAGTGATTGATTGATTTTTATTATTCTTTTATTCTTTATTCTAGGGAAATAAAAGAAAATTGACAAACTTCTATTCAATCCCCTGCTCTTCGCACAGATGGATAGGTCTCACTTTGTATTGTAATCCCAGGGATACTTCCCATATCCTGGCTCATGTTCTTGAAATATATGTGGAGAAGCAAGTGGAACAATAGCAGGTTGTGCATCTTAGAGTGCAATCCTAAACTGGAGTTGGGCTGGCACTGTTAGACCAGCAAAGTTTGGCTGGCACAAGTGACACCATAAAATATGTTTGGACCACTCGTGGAGTCAGAGAGGCCAGCACACAAATCGGTCTAACTCCAGGTTAGGATTGTGCCCTTAGTAAGAAATCCTTTAGTTTCTTAGTTTCACAGACCAGCTTCAGGGAGATCAGCCAACTGCACTGATATGAGAGGCAGAACAAATTCACATGCTGGGTAGTAATTTACTCACATGGGATCAATGGCATTACTAAGGGGGGGGGCGAGTGCCTTGGACTCCATGCTGCTGAGAGATGCTTCCAGAGGCTTCAAACAGGGACTTCCAGCTTTCATGAAAACTGAAAGCCCCTTTTTAAATGCTCCAGCATAGGGTTACCCGATACAAACAGGGACAGAGTGCCTATACCTTTAACCATTGTATAGAAGAGGGAATTTTGGCAAGTGCAGCTCAACATGAAAGGGTTTTAAAAGTTACACCAGCCAGAAGTCCCTCTTCTATACAATGGTTAAAGGTATAAGCACTCTGTCCCTATTTGAATCTGGTAACCCTACCCTAGCAGGCATTGTGAGTTGCAGGGAGGCTGCGCCTGGTTTCCCAGCAACTCAAAAGGTTGCTCCCAGAACCTTTAGATTTTCAGTTTTCCTAAAAACTGGAAGTCCTTGTTTAAAGGCACCAGCAATGAGGAGCCTCCAAAATCTTCCTTTACTCCAGGCGCCAGGCGTCATAGCTACGCCACTGCATAGCATTTGTTCTGTGGTTATTTTCCACTTAAAAGTGCACTCAGACATTCACAGAAAAACAAACCATAGATGAATGTATACCCATGTGAAATTGCAGACAGTCATTAAAAAAAACCCAGGGATAACATAAACACCGCACAGTAAAAATCATGTTTATTCCGGCTCTGCGTTCTGACTAATTTCACGTGACCAAGATGTGTCTTGCACCATTTCTGGTCAGGACTTGCAGTTACTTTATAGTTCTGCTTTCATTTGCCTGTGGTTGCTTATTGCTTGCGTTTTTATATTTTGATACTGATTGTATTTATTGTTTTAATGCTTGCGTGTGTTATTGAGATTGTAAGCCGCCTGGTTCCTTTTTAGTACGGAGAATGATGGGATAGAAACCTTTTAAAATAAGTAAATCAAAATTAATCTAGAGATATCACAGAAAGTGTGAACGCTCGTGACTGAATTACTGAGATTGTATAGTATATGGATGAGGTGGTACCCAGGTGTCTCCCCATATCCTCAGGGGATACCATGGATATCCGGAAACGCAGGTAGTAGCAAATTACTAGAAGATATTGGCAACAAATGCTGGCTCTGAAATGGTTGTGCACTGTTTTTTAAGGGTGCAATCCTAACCTGTGCGGCAATAGGCAGGCCAGCTCACCTGTGCTGCCTCTAGTGTTGCTTGCACTGGCCCAGTGACCAAATCGATGGTGCAGACGTGACTTACAGCACATTTGTGGGAGTGGCTGGTAAGCCATATCCAAGCGCCCCCCCCCCAGGCAGCCACGTTGTGCTCAGACCTGTGCCTGCTAAACAGGGTAGCGCTTACCCCCGGGTAAGGGGATGGCTGTCCCCTTGCTCCATTGAGAGCTTCGGCGGTGCATCCAGCTGGCCTACCTTTTCCAGTGCAGGTTAGGATTGTGTTGCTCGTGTGATACTTGTAACCGCCTTGGGCATTTGCATTAACTTGGGAAAGGCGGGATAGAAAGCTTTAAAATATTTTTTAAAAATCATTTTTGATTGTTGAGAGCCACCAAACATCATGGGTGGCAGATTCAAGGCACTGTGTCAAGAAACACAGGGGATGGAATAGATGTGTTTTCAAAATGTAATGATCACAGCGCGGGGGCAAGTGAGTCACTGAAAGGAGGGCTCAGCAGGAGAGGTATGTCTGGGGTGAGCTGTTTGGAAAAGGTTCCTGTAACAAAGGAGGGCATTGTCTCTGCCTAAAACAACCTTTAGCATTTGTTAGGAAATTAAGTGCACAAGGAAAAGGATACATACGTTTGGCTGACTCATCATTGGTAGCATTGATAAAAGAGATAATGAGGATGGAGAAATATCTATCAAGAAAGGAAATGTTCAGCATGGGAGAGCCAAGTTTCGTGGAAGCTGCATCCTGAGAATGTTCCCAGGTGATCTGCATAGCTGGAATGTTGCACTGTACTGACGTCATAGGGGACCCACACCAGAAAAATAGTATGTAGCAGGGATGGAATAGGCAGAAGACAGACCACAATCCACCCATTTCTGCTGGACCACATCAGGGGTGGCCTGATCTTGGACTCTGCCCAATGCTGCCACCCTGTGCACTGCAAGCGGGGAAAAAGCCCCTTTACTTACCATGCTCCTCACATGGTTTCCTCAAACCCAGAAGTATAAAACTTCAGTTTTATCTAGGACCATGTGAACAAAGGAGCTCCTTCATTTGTGTAGTCCCTGTAAATAAAATGGAAAGTACAGCACTTCAGGGTTTAAGGACACTGTGTGAGGAGCACAATAAGGAGGGGGATAGTCTGCTTCTCTCTCAAGTGAGAAGGAAGCAAATCAATGCATCTTGCATCCTTGGCGGGCTGGAGTGTGAACTGCAAGAATCTGGGAGAATTAAAAGGGGGGTGCCTGGCGCCAAGAGGACAGCAATGCAGATGCCATGCATGCAGCCTTTCTGCAGAGAGAGATTCCCAAGCATAACTGAAACCAAATTTCTATATATTTCAAAAACAGTTCAAGCTTGCAAGCCCGAGCTAGCCATTGACTCAGCTGCTCTGATACTATGCAAGTGTTTATGAAGGTGTCTGCAATGCAAGTGTTTATGATGCTAAGCAAGCATTTGTGAAAATTCTGACTGGGGGTGGTGGAAAATCTCAGCATTTAAGGGACTTGGGCATGGACGTATACGGTCTGAGATTCCTGACTTGGGCCCTCCAAAATTTGGGTCCAGTTCATAATAGGATCAACAATCCCCACCACTGCCATCACCAACCAACCCTTCTGTTTTATACACATTCAAAGCAGGGGCAAGAGCATCAGGGTGGGCAGGCTCAGGATCTCCATCATTTTCTGATTTATCTGAAAGATTTAGATAACACTTTTTCCAAAAGCTCAAAGTGGTGAATAACAAAACAATAAAGCAATTAAAAACATAAAAGTACAATTAAAGAGTGCAATCCTGACCTGGAGTTAGGCCGGCACAGTTAAGCCAGCAAAGTTTAGCCAGTACAAGGGACATCGTAAAGTACGTTTGGACCACTCTCGGACTCAGGGACACCAACACACAGATGTGCGCCATCCCCCCTGATGACGGGAGTGGTCCAAACGCACTTTAAGGTGGCTCTTGTGCTAGCCAAATCTTGCTGGCCTAACTGTGCTGGCTTAACTCCAGGTCAGGATTGCACCCTAAAACAATATAAGAGCAGGCCAATTTCGCCAAAGAAAACTGCTGCAGCAGTGTCTAAGTTGCCTGAGAAGCCTGGTGTAGTAAAGTAAATGAAAGACTCGGGAGACTTCAAAAATTGCACGTTGGGCAGCCCAATCCTATCCTGCTCTGGAATAGGCAGGCCAACAGGCCTGAGCCATAAACAGGACAGCATAAGAGGTGGCTGCTGTGCAACTCAGAGTACAGGGATATAGTTCCTGTTACTCCGTTTTGCAAGATAGCCATCCATATGGGGATACTTGGATGCAACCCAGAAATTGCTGATGCAAATCCTCGTGGCCCAAGTAAAACTGACTGGGACAAGGACCGGATTTGGATCCAGTCTAGGTTGCCGAGGCGGTGCCACCCTTCTCTCTGGCTTGGTCTGCCCATTGAACCACCCTGCCTCCCCCCGCCCAAAAATGTCTCCATTCGGCCCGGCCCGCTCCAACCCCCCACCCCACCCCGGCACCAGCCATCCTCAGCTGGCACAAATGTACTGGCCTGGGGCCTGGATCCAGTGCTGATCAGTTGTGATCAGCCAGCTCAAGTGTAGTTGCGAACCTGCTTTATGGAATGTTTGTGATTCTCTCAGGCTGGCACAAGGCACTTGTGCTAGCTGTGCGCATCCTCTGAATTGTGCTCTAAGTGATCCTTGTCTCTACTGTTTTCACTGCTAGTGGGCACAGAAATGGAGGAAGTCAGGGGCTCAAGTAGGGTTAGGGGTTTCAGAGGAAGACTGAGAGAGGCCCTTGAGCCCGACTGCCATTATTTCATTCAAATTTTCCAAAAATAAAAGACTTTGTCCAAATCCATTCTGGGGCAGGGAGAGGCTTACTAATCACTCATTCCAATTATTTAAAGGAGAGAAAACAGCAATAGAATGTTGATAAACAATATTCTTTCGAGGAGGAAAAGTCATTCTGGATAAAAGAAAACTCTCAAACAGAACCCTGGGCTGGGGTGGGGTGGGGTTTACCATGTGGTTTTGACCGTAAAGGAAGCAGAATTTGTAGAGTTTTGCAAGAAGAATGTGGAAACTTTGAGGTGAAGTGGCAGATTCATAATACACAGTGACAGTAAACAACAAGGCAATTTAAAGGGCCCACATACCGAGAACAATAAAGAAGAGGTGTGGGTAGTCATCTGAACTCAAGGCTTGCACTTGAGGCTTTACTCTGTGAAATCTCTTACTGATATAATAGAATTTCCATTCAGTACCATTCAGATCAATGGGCGTTGCAGTGTCAGAGAGTTTTGAGTTTGCCAGTTTGACTTCCGAGTTTGTCAGGGTTGCTCTGTGCTCCTGACGTGGCACTCCATAAGTTGCCTCCAGGTATGTGGGGAATGCCACAAGCACTGATTTCAATACAGTGCTGTTGAGAGGACCTCCATGTTGGGCTACACAGAAATGTCTGCCAAGTTTTGCAATATCCTGGGTGACATGCCTTGTTTTGGGTACTCACGGCATCCAAATTATAGCTCTGCTGTTTACTGAATGCCCTTTAGGCATGTGTGATATGTCATCCTTTGGACAATTACTAAGGCGTAATCACCTATCATCAGATGATGAACAATGTGCCCCATTGAACATCATTACCAAGGCTGATAATGCAATCCTGATATTATGAAATCCTGTTATGGAAGCCTTCCAGCTTCTAGCCATTTATGATTATTTTCTCATAGAGAGCAAGAAGCCAGTAGAATTTGTTTCCATAGGTTCTGCCACATCACACTAAGCAACTGGGAAGCATTAACTTCAATTTGTGCATTTCACAACCATCTACAAAATTTCTGTCTTTAATTTAATTAGTATCTTTAGTATACCTGCTTCAGGGACCTAGAAATGTAGCTCCAAAATCCAAGGCTTAGAATTTCAAAAATCAGTCTATATTAGCAAATATCATTTAGGGTGCAATCCTAACCTGGAGTTAGGCCAGCACAGTTAGGCCAGCAAAGTTTGACCAGCACAAGGGCCACTCTAAAGTATGTTTGGACCACTCTCAGAGTCAGAGAGGCCAGCACACAGATGTGCACCATCCTCCCTATAGGCAATGATGGATTGTGCAACCTCCTTACAAAGGTGTTGGGCTACTGGTACCGGGTGCAAGGGAGTGGCAACAGGATGCAAGCGTCTTGTGTCTCGTGCCTCCCTGGAGCACCTGGTGGGCTGCTGTGAAATACAGGAAGCTGGACTACATGGGCCTTTGGCCTGATCCAGCAGGGCTCTTCTTATGTTCTCCCTGACTCCGCGGGTGGTCCAAACGTGCTTTATGAGGGCCCTTGTGCCAGCCAAACTTTGCTGGCCTAACTGTGGTGGCCTAACTCCAGGCTAGGATTGTGCTCTTCTTCGTATCCCACTTTTTCATAAGGGAATTCAAGGCACGGAACATTGGGTCTCCAGGCAGTCCTGTACCTATGAACTGACCAGACCCAGGTCTCCTTAGCTTTAGTAAGGTTGTTACACAGCGGCATTCCTAGAGGGGACTAAAATGCTAAGTTTTGCAGGAGCCTGATCTCCTGGGTAAAGCATCCTACCTCATCTTCACAGCCATTCGCAGCCCGGAGAGCAAAGACTCCAAGCCACAAATGGCTGTAAAGATGAGAGGGAGGGGCCAAGAGCTCAGGCTCCTGCAAAGCATTAAGCCACTCCTCTAGGAACACCACTGATGCTACAGCATAAAGAAGGGCAGTGGCTCAGTAGCAGAGCATCCAAGGTTCAATCACTGATATCTTCAGGGAGGGCTGATCAAAATTTCCATCTGAACCCTCTGACGTTGACAATACTGGCCTAGATAGACCAATGAACTGATTTAGTTGAAGCCATCTTCTTAATATGCCTTCATACCAGGCCAAGTTGTTAGGCTTGTATCAAAATGAGAAAACTTTCATTTGGTTAACAGATATACTACAATCACCGAATTTGAACTTAATATTGGAGCACACCATCAGGGACAAACTATCAATCAGAAAGCAAAGTGGTAAAATAATAATAATAATAATAATAATAATAATAATAATAATAATAATAA
>JAJKFI010000016.1:5531461-5547792 GCA_029204185.1 Lerista edwardsae | reverse complement strand
GATCATATTGGTCTGCGTGTTCTCCCTCGCAATCGGCAACACGGCACCCCCACTCTCATAGTCACTCAAGGGAAGGGCTACCACAGAAGTGGTGCAAGCAGAATTTAACTACAGGTCCAGCACTGCTTCATGTGCCAAAGTGCAGGCATGCCCAGGTATCCACTGGGGTTCTGTTCCAGATCCCACCATCGATACCTGAAACCGTGGGTACTGGGGATATATTTTTAAAGATAGGGGAACATCAGTGGTTTTGCTGCAACAGCGTAAAAAAATGGATTTGTTAAGTGTTCCCCTGTCTTTTTAATAGGCATCCCAGTATCCATGGTATCCCTGGATAACTTAAAAAGTGGATACTGAATCAGTGGATACCAGGGCACTCCTGTGTTCTCTCGTGACACGTTCCTAGATAGCTGTGACCCTTGGATTTTGCTCCAGTGACACTGTGGCTTGTCTCATAGCTCAATTCTTTTTCCCCCCCCAAAATGATTTTATTTTCTACTATATAGTAATGGGAAAAGGGAAATATTTATACAAAAAGGGGAGGGGTAGTAACACAAGGTATACACAAAAGGTCATGAAGAGATTACATCAATACATTAGAGTCTGTTTTAACTACAATGCGTTTCTTCAGAAATTATTAATAGTAAGTTACTGCCATGCCAAGCCTCAAATGATGTTCTAAGCAAATGCATCCATCAAAGTTAAGTTATTAATCTATATTAGTAGTCTTAATATTTCATTGTCTGTCAGTGTAATCCAGTCTTTAAAATTATTTGGAGCCAAGGAGTTTCAGTAGAAAAGTATTATCACTGACGTCAAATCTTATCTTACACTGTTCCTGATCCTCATTGGCCCCTTTCCTCTCCCTTGTTTTGACTAAGTGTTATCATAGTATTTACTCTCACTGTTCAGACAAAAGAAAGGAAAAAAGAAAAGGACTACAATTACTACTAAAATAATAAGAAATATAAAATGCAGCCGAGGAGAGACTACTGCCTGTCTTTTGCTTTCAAATCTAATATAATTCTATCATTGTAGCATCCCTATATAATTCTAAACTTCAACATTTCAAAGAAAAAAAATTAGATAAAAATAAAGAATCTTCTCCTTGGGTTATAATATCTTATAAACTCAGTTTTATCTGGACATCCAGTTTGGCTTATGATGAGAGGTAGTCTTAGAATATCGCTTTATTATAAATCTTAACTTTTATATCTAGTATAAAGACATCCCTCCCTTCATTAAGCCATTCTAAATATCCCATTTATATAGTCTTAAATTCATACATTCCAACAGCCTATATCTTGTAAGTTCAGTTATATCTGGACATCCAGTTTGGTCTAAGCTGGGAGGCAGTCCTAAAATATCGCTTTGTTATAAATCCTAACTTTATATATCCGTAATTAAGACATCCCCCCTCACTTAGGCCATCTAAATATCCCCTTTATTCATTCTTAAGTTCAAGCATTCCAACTCCATAATTAATCTTGTCCCAGTCGAAGTTCCAATATTCTCTTTCCATAGGGTGTACACGCATTTCTAAACAAGCACTAAACTAACTTTAAAACTAAAAGCTAAAAAGAAAGACCCCTTGCAGATAATTTAGAGATAGGAAAGCTGATTATAATGTATCTAGTGAGAATTCCCAGAACCACCCTCTCCAAACAAGAGTAACAGCAGGATCTTAAACTGGTCTACTCAGAGGTAAGCACCACTGAGTTAAATAGAACTTACTCCCAGGGAAGTCTATATAGGATTGCAGCCTAAATAACCCAATTTTTAAAGGCTGACATTTGCCTCTGTTCTCTGAACAGAGACCCGGCACAGAATCATGGCCAAGAGAGAGCAGGAATGAAATGGGGGGGTGTGCTTTGCAATTTGTTGTAGCCTTAACAGGTTTCTCCCTCACAGTACTCTTATGAAACAATTATAACTATGGCATGAAGACAAAAGTTTTGAGGCATCAAATACTGCATTTTTTTTTTTTGTGAGTGTAGTATAGAGGTGGCCAACCTTTTGACTTTAGGGCTTGTCATCTGTGAGATGACAAGCTGCACCTGCTGAAACTCCTTCTTCTGTACAATTGTTAAAGGTCCAGGAGCCCTAAAGTTGAAAGACTGGCCACCCATGGTGTTGTGCATGCATGCATGAACATAATGGAAAACCTTTTTTTTTTTAAAGGATAGAGCAAACAAAAAGGAGTCAAAATGAGAGGCAGATGAAGGCCACATTTCTTTGGATTTCTTTTTTTAAAAAAAACCATGTTGAATATTTGCAACATTTTCTTGTATATTGATTAGTCTGTTAATCTATTAGTCCCCATTAGACTAACCCCATTAGTCTGTTAAATCAAAGGGTTCAAGAGTCCATTAAATTGGGACACCCCTTCTCTCCATTTGTCCTTTACACCCCTACCTTGATGATCAGGGCCAGCCTTAAGCCAATGTGACCAGTGTCATCATATTGGGCCCCGCACTTTGCGGGGGAGGGCGCTCCAGCACAGTGAGCAGATCACCTGCTGCAGCAGCCAGGATCTCTAGGGTCAATGGGGCAAGCAGAACAGCTTTACCTTGGGCCCTCCCACATGCCCCTGGTCGGCCCAAAATGATCCCTCCTGGAAGGAGGGAGGCGATGTCATCATGTCACTACCAACTATTTCCAGGTGCTGTGCGTGGCACCACAAGTGTGTTTCTTATTGAGTGGGGGGCCCCACAGGGAGGGTGGGGGTCCTGCAGGAATGCCCCAAATTGGGACCCACTGCTCCTAGAGCCAGCCCTGGTGACAATGCAGACATATCATGTCTATGTCTATGAACATAGGGCACCACACACAGTCTACTCTACCCAATTGTACCCATTTGTACAATTTGTAATGTGATACAAAAATAAGCAAACATTGTGTCAAAAGGAAGATCGTCACAGGTCATTTTGGGTTTTTGATTTTGAACTGATGGACGATGAATCTAGTAAGCAGACGATGTTTGTATGTGTGATGTAAAGAACATGGCAGAAGATAATTTAAGAATTCCAGGTTCAAGCAAATAATAAGGATCCAGGAATTCTTATGTTCTTAATGCAAACTGCACTTGTTTGACCTGTTGGAGAGACTTCCATACATTTCATGG
The DNA here is from genome assembly GCA_029204185.1 of Lerista edwardsae. Classification (NCBI taxonomy): domain Eukaryota; kingdom Metazoa; phylum Chordata; class Lepidosauria; order Squamata; family Scincidae; genus Lerista; species Lerista edwardsae. Next base: position 5,544,668 of record JAJKFI010000016.1, on the reverse strand, counting down.
CCACCAGTTGCATCATAACATCAACTCTGCCATAGCAGCATGGAGCAAGCCCCATCCTGAGACAAGAGGAGGATAAAGTGATAGGAGATGACAGGTCAAGTTGGAGAATCATCCAACTATCTAAGCAAGGAGGACAAGATAACACCAGATTGGCACTTTGATGGTACTGATTGAGGGACGGATGCAAGAAAACAAGAGAATAATTAAAAGGGATATCAGAGACAGCTGAACAAATGAATGAGACAACACAGGGTTTCCAAATTCCCACGTCAAGCACTGGGCTGCACCAGAACTGGCCACACTTGTTGCAAGCTTGTTCTAAGCATAATGAGATACAGAAGAAATAAGCAAATTAATATGGGGACTAATTGTCAAAGCTAGCAGAATTAATTCTATGCCTTTTGTAATTAAAATGAAGTGTGCATAATATTAACATCTGTGTCTCAAGACTGATTCTGGGACTGATCAAGGCTGCAATCCCATCCACACTTACTTGGGAGAGGCCGCATTGGCTATAATGGGACTTGCTTCTGGATTGACATGCATAGGAGTGGGCTCTAAGACACTCTCACAAAAGACCGCAGGGCCTGGGGTCTGATCACTTTTGGGACACCCCTAGTGGACTAGTCACAGCAGCCCCACTTTAGCAGCATCAGCATCTTCCTGGACCCTTGGCTCCTCCCATCCAGATGGGCAACCTCCTCCTAAGTATGGTTACCAGATACAAACTGGGACAGGGTGCCTATACCTTTAACCATTGTATAGAGGAGGGAATGTTGGCAAGTGCAGCTTTTGAAACCCTTTCATGAAGAGCTGTCCCTGCCTGTGCTTGCAGCCGGGTGCACTCAAGGAACACTCGGACAGCCTTCACTGGAATCCTTGGAAGATGGAGTTATGAAAGCACCAGAAATGCATCTTCAGAGTACTGCAAGCTCACTCCACAACCAAGCTTTGTGTCCATCTGTGTGCCATATAGTTATATGCAACAGGCCAGAGAGGTTTGCAAGGTAGGATGTTATGTAGTCAGTATTTTATTTCTGTTTAATTCATGATGTGCAGGAAACATGCATTTATACCTGTGTACTTGGAGCTGGGTGCCTGCCTAAGAATGAAGGCCAGACCACTATTGTGGCTATTTATGGTACTGATAGAAGAGGCTGGAAAAAGGCCTCTTCTATCCAGGAAGGCCACACTTTTCATGACATCATCTAATCACACTCCTCTTAATTGATCCACTATGGAATTTGATACTGTAGGTTTGCTCCTTGAATTCAAATGGACACTTCAAGTCTGCCAGCTCCAAATCCTACTAGAACAGCATATTTCAGTGGTATTCAAACCTTTTAGACTGGGACCCGCTTTTTAGAATGGCACTCATGTCGGGACCCACCGGAAGTGATGTCATTAACCTGGATGTGATGTCACATTAGGAAGTGACATAATCAAGCAGGAAGTGCTGTAACATAATAACCTAATAAAATGACACTCCTGAAGTGCAAATTGGCATTCTTGGACTACAGCAATTGTACAACCATGAAACATCCCTGACAGAAAGCAAGATTAGGAGAAAATATGATGTAAAAGCACTGAACTAAAAACAAAATTTAAAAAACCCTCACTTGAAAATTCAAACTGTTAATACTCACAAAAGGAATATAGCAAGAGTAAGGTCTGCAGTTTCCAAGATGGCTGCTCCCAGCTTTCCATGACCCACCTGACATCAGGTTGTGACCCACCAAGTGGGTCCCAACCCACAGTTTGAATAACACTGGCATATCGGATACCTTGTGACCAGAGCCACCTCCTACAAACTCCTGAGTACAGCCTGTGCTGCCCTATCCTGATACCAGCCAGGCCCTCTGGCCCTGAGGATGCCAGGGTGATCCTCAGAGATGATGCACTGTAAATCCATGATGCCCCAGGCCACTGCAGCTGGGGTTGCACTGAAGACTGTGGAAGCACTGTCCTAGGGCATGCTGTGGGCATGGCCAGGGCCAGCTTTCCTGAGGAGCTGCTGCCTCTGGGAGACATGGAAGAGTTGCACAACACCAGGTCTCCCATCCTTGTTTCCACCCATTATTTCCCTCCCACCTTCCTCTGAATCCCACATGTTGCCTCACCAGGGCATGGACGAGTGGCAACGCATGCCGGTTGTGGCTTGGCTCTGTGTTGGTAATGCCACAGCCACTGCATGTAGGTCAGTGGTGTCATCTAAATGATTTAACAACAGGTACTCACTTTTGATTGACACGTGTTGGGACCCGCCCACTGGAAGTGACATCATAAGCTGGAAGTGAGGTCGTGGCAGGACGTGACATGAAAAAAGCCCTTTTTGAGGCCTCAGACAATTTTAAACTGACCCAACAGTTGCAACAGTATTCCACAGCACCCCCCCGAACATGTTAAGGAGGCCTGGCATCATGTTAAAGTGACCCAACAGTTCCAAAACCCCAGAGCAGCTCATTTTTCAGTGGCAAGGCAAGGCAAGGCTCCGCTCGCTGCCTTCCTGGCTCTGAGAACATGCAGGCAACTCAAACGTGCAGGAAATTCAAATGTTGCAGGGGGCGGAGTCGATGAGTGGGTGGGTGAATGGGCAGGGCCAGCTGTAATCCTAGAAACCAGTACTCGCGTACCCCCACGTACCCCCTGCATGACATCACTGATGTAGGTGATGCATGAGGTGCCTGACAGATGAGATGCCATTCTGCTCTGGGTTCCATGTACTGCTCTTTGCACTCAGTAGTTCCTTTTTGGGGGAGGGGGACAATACTCCCTTCCTCCTTGTCCCTGGCTTGTGATCTGCTGTTGCTAGTGTGGTTAGGCAGTTTGACACTGTCCCTGGAACTCTGTTTCTGGGTTGTTGTTTTCTTCATATGGGCACCCTGCCCATCTGGCCTCTGGTACTCCAGCCAGGTGGCAACTCAGAGAGCTGCTTGAGAGGCAACAGCCCAGTGTCTCCCATTCTTCAGCAGTGTCACCAGTGTGTTATCCATTCTCAACCAGCCTCTGCCACCCTCTGAGCAGTTCCTCTTGCTGGCATTTTCTTGGTTGCTGGGACTGGGTGGGTTGCATGTATGTGTTGACCTCTGATGTTAGGGTGTCTCCCTGTTGCTGAGTATTAATTGGTTCTCTCCACCTCTGTTCCATGGTGTCAATATTTCTGGGGATGTTGGGGGAGTTGCACCTGTATAGAATTGTTTGGGATTATTTCCCCTGAACTGAACTGTACTGAACTGATTCAGGACTTGTCAGACACTATGTTCTGTCAGATTCCCTTTCTGCAATCTTATGTCCACAGTACGCAAGCAAGCAAGCAAACAGTATTTATATACTGCTTTTCAACAAAAAGTTCACAAAGTGATCTACAAAAAAAATAAAGTTAAATGGCTCCCTGTCCCAAAAGGGCTCACAATCTAAAATAAAAATAAAAATGCAGAACACCAGCAGCAGCCACTAGAAAAGACACTGTGCTGGGGTGAAGAGGGACTGTTACTCTCCCCCTGCTAAATATAAGAGGAACACCACTTGAAAAAGTGTCTCTTGCCCAGTTAGCAGGCAATTAGTAGACTACATAGTTTCCTTTTTATCACCAAAAAACAATTAAAAACACACTAGGCTTATAGAAGGCACCACAAAACCCTATCACCAAGCAAAGGCAGTCAGCTTGCCTGCTCAGCTACACGGGGCCTCCTCCCTCCTCCAGTCAGTGGCTCCAAGGATGTGGCGGCCACACAATAATTCCCCACAGTCTCCAATAACAACCTTAGTTCCAACAGAAATCTCCGAGTGTCCTTCAGTCAGTCACTTTCCAAACTCCATCCATCCACTCTTCTCTCCCAGCAGTCCACAGCCCTTTCCCAGCTTTCTGCGCCTTCCCTCCAAACTTCCTCCTCCAACACCCACAACAGTGCTCTTCCCAGGAGCTACTTTTATCCCCAGGGCCCTGGTTATCTCCAATTGGCTGCAGCTGTGAACCAGCTGCAGCCAAAGGATCTGGGGTTAACCCTGTAATACCTGGCTGATATGGACAAGGGGCCACTGCTGATACCATTCCCTATCTCCTGGGGTGTTCTTCTACAATTTCCATAACACGTGGCTTGGACTTTACCCCAATGTAATGGAGACACAAGTGCCAGTGCGCATAGGAGTTCACTAGAAGGACAACTGGCAACTTTGCACAGTAAGATTTCCCCTTCCTCTTATTAAACTCCCTATGCCATGAAAGGCCCGTGGAGACTGACCATGGTCACACATGGCTCATGCTCATATAAAGTTTATAAACCATTGTAGCCAGCTAGCACAATGATTATATTTTTCCAGATTGCTGTCTGCTGATGCAAGAACCTTCCTACATAATATTTTTAATAACTCAAATATTACAGTATAGACCAGAGCTGGCTAACCTTTTGACTTTAGGGCTCCTGGACCTTTTCGGAATTGTGTAGTGGCGGGAATTTCAGCTGGTACAGATTGTTATCTGTGAGCTGACAAGCTGCACCAGCTGAAATTCCCTCTGCTACACTAAAGTCCTAAGAGGTCCAGGAACCCTAGATAAAACTTTGTTGTGGTTACAGACCAGACCAGCCAGGAGCCCTAAAACTGAGAGGGTGGGATAGACCATTGTGCTGAGAATATAATGTGTAAAGAAAGGGCTTCGTGAATGGCAAAAAGAGAACCAACATTTGCTGCTTTGAGGGCACACTCTTAACCAACTTGCCAGCACTGACATAACTGTGCCAATGGGACGTGTGCTGCATACTGTAATTGTGGGGGGGGGGCAATCATGGAGGCCTCCTCAAAGTATGGGAATGTTTGTTCCCTTACCTCACAGCTGCATTGCCCTAAATCGGGTGCTGGAAAGTTGGTTAGGATTTCACCCTTAAACTACTCATTTTTAGACACATTCAAAACTTGTAGAAACCTTAATTGTGAAGCATTAAGCACTACCCTGCATTAAGGGGTTACGATTTTCATTCTCTGAACGCAATTTATTAATCTGAAAACACGCGCGCGCGCGCGCGCACACACGCACACACACACACACACACAGAGAGAGAGAGAGTTGCTGCACCCCAAAGTCGAATGTATTTGTTGTGCAACTTGAGTTTTCGTGAAATGATGTAGTAGTCCACTAGAAGTCTTACGTGTAATAAATGTGTCAGTGCCTAAGGTGTCATGAGACTGGTTTGCTTGTTTTTTGGTTTGCTTTTTGCCACAAAAGAGTAACACTTGACGACATGTCGAGATGTGGAACATATCCGTAATATAAGCATATTGCTTAACACCAGCGTTTCCTGCAGCGGTGAGATAAGCGGTGCACAACAGCACTTACTGGGTTAACTCGCTTCCCGTTCCGCCTGCTCCTCCCTGATCACGTGACTCAGTCGAAATTTTAGATGATCAGCTGACCAAGCAGTCACAGGACTGGATTGCTCAGTCATTCCCTTAATATCAGAGGGTGCAAGGCTGCCCTTCCAAACAGATCGGGGCTTGCAGTGCTAGTAGACGCTTGCTTAGCCCTCGCTCGTACCGGAGGTGCTGGGATTCAGAACAGGCGCTGCTGCCATGGGACTCCGCTCGCTAGTGCTGCTGGCCGCTCTGGTCGCGGCTTGTTCGGCCCTGATCAGGTGAGCACCTGCTTGCAAAGCAGCAGCACAGTCCCTGGCTGGGTTGAGGTGGCTGGAAGGGTGTGCTTGGGGAAGCCTTGTAAACGGAGGCTTTGGGAGAAAACTGCAATAAAAAGTCTCCACCCGCACGCTTCAGGGAGTGACCCTGTTGTGCATTTTAGGGCGATGACAGTCCATTTCTTTCTGGATTCCTCCAGTCTGTTTGGGAGGGCGCGGCTGGAAGGAGCCGGCATTGTCGGACCTGTCAGTTCAATTCGCCTGGTCCCCTGGTGATGTTTGTTTGCAGTCCAGCGTGACTGTGAGGTCATGGAGAATTTGGGAGAGCTTGATGGTCGGAGACTAACTCTCCGATTGGATAGCCTCTCAAAGGAAACAAAGATCCTTTCTTCCTGTAAGAAGGCTTAAATGGTGAGGATTAGTTAGGGAATAAACGGTGGTTGGGGAGAGGAATCCCCAAAAGAGAGCTAGTTCCCTGCCTGCCATGTGCTCTTGCTGTTGGCTGTGCACGTGTGCTCAAAGATGCTGATTGGCCCATCATTTGTGCTGGACATCCCTAAACCTATTTTATAAGTAAATCTCATGAATTTCAGGGTGTTTTAGGATTGTAGTTTAACTCTGACAGGGAGTGCAATTAGTGCTCTTGCTTTCTTCAATTATACACAGGGATGCTGTTGTTAATTTGTGGTTGTGACTTCAAAGTGTTCCTGCCTTGGTTGGACCTGGTTTTGTATTGCTTATGGTCTCCTACTGTATCAACTTTCAGGAATCTCCCTGTCCTGCAGAATGTAATGGAATTGATTTGAGGACCTTTTTTTCAGGACTTGGGGATGGAAGTGTGGAGAAAGACACTTGCTTGCCTGGCAAACCAAGACATGTAGAGTCTGGGTATTGTGGCAAGTTATTACTGTACTGGAGGGAAAAGAGGCAAAGAAGAGGTTTTAAAGCGCTATCCCTCACACCCCTGCCTGTGTGTGCAAAGCCAGGCCTGAGCAATGTTTGTTCCTGATCTTCTGAATGTATTATTGGATGTTGTGGAAAAGTTGTTATTCCAAAAAGATGTTTGCGCTTATAGTTCTGCAAATGAGACCCAAAGTGTTAAGTACTAGCTATGTATCTTCCACAGTTTCCTATTGACAGGTTACTTGAAGTGGAGTTAATACTTCTGGTTACAATCATTGTTCAGTAGTACTGTCTTTTCCTTGATTCACACACCCCTCACTTTCACATGCTTGAGAGCTGCTAGGAGAGATGGCACTAGATAACTAATGCCATCACATTCTCATAGTGAGCAAACAAGCTTGTTGATGTTGAAACATGTAGAAAATGCCTCCTACATGGCTGGGATGTGCTCTAAATACAAACCTGTTTGGACCAAAATAGTGGCTTTTTCTGTTCTTGCTTTCTAATAGTAGATGATAAACTGTTCTACATGGTTTATGGAATCATTAGTACAGCAGGCATGCCCCAGTATCCACTGGGGTTACATTCCAGCCCCCCCCCCACACACACACCCCCCCCCCCCGTGGGTTACCTGAAACTGTGGATACTGGGGGCACTTTTTAAAGCTAGGGGAACATCAGTTGCTTTTCTGCAACAAGTTTAAAAAAAGATTTGTTCAATGTTCCCCTATCTTTTTAATAGGCGTCTCAGTATCCATGTTATCCGTGGATAACCGAAACGGTGGATCCCAATCAGTGGATACCAGGGCACTGTATATCTGAATGCAGATAGGCTGAACTATTTCAAAAAGAGCTAAGGATTTGATTATACCTGTTTGAGGAGGGCAATTTGAGACTCGGGTGTGTTTGGACATATGTTATATTTTGATTTTCTACAGGGATCTTTTATCTCTGGTTTCACAATTAAAAATGAGGGACCTCTTCCTACCTGTGAATCTGTCAGAGAGAACTCAGTGGGGGACCCCTTGTTTTATGCTGAGTGGGAGAGACATACCCATGTCTTGTCTTCCAAAGTCCTCTGGCATGCATTTAGAAGGAGAGATAAAATTATTCTGCTGGGCCTGGAGTTACTGTATTCTGAAATGCCTCCTTTTCTGAATGTCTCTACAAGGCCTGGCACAGTGAGACGCTTATCCTCCACCTAGGCAGGTTGAAGGCAACACATGTTAGCTGGCCATTGAGGGATTTGCTGTCTGTAGATGCCATCAGCTGAAGTGGCGTGATTGTCCATCAAACACCTTCTGTTCAGACACTAGCAGTCCAAACAGGGCTATTCTTACAAATCCTTGATGATAGTTAAAATATTCTTTGGCTGTTTTAAACTAAATCTTGTGTTTCCAGCCTGAATTGATCTGTTGCTTGAATTGGAATAGCATGTCTGCATCTTAAAATGTGTCAATCTTTTCCTAACCTTTGCTCCTTTCATTTGATGTCTGCTCATTTTACTTTGGGTGTGAGAGTGGCTGTTCCTGCTGCCCTGGAAGAGGTCGTTTTGCATAAGGCATCACTAAAGTTAGTGTTATAGCTGGGTGCAGATTATTCTTCAGCCATGAGTTGGCATTTTTGCTCTGCCTTGTTCCAAAGGCAAAAAGAAAGTGGTTAAGTGATGTGCATGTTGTTACTAGTGGCACAATGTTGTGTAAATTTGGCATGAAATGGGAGTGATAGGAGGAAGTGTGGTTGGGGGATGCTTGATTGACACCCCGAGTTCTACCACCTTGTACTCCTTTGAAGAGCCATCACAGTGGCTGCCTCAGTCTGGTGGTAGCTTTGAATTAAGGCTTTAAAAACAAAACAATTTGCTGCTTAGAAAAGGTATCATTTCAGAGTGTTGTAATTAAAAGTCAGATAGCAAATATCCAGAGGTTGTCCTTGCAGCAAAAGTAACTTAATAAAAAACCTTCCGAAACTTGATGGAGTAGGGAGGTTACCATAAGTGGTGCCAAATCCCCTGCAGGGGTGAACTAGCAAGGACCCATTAACTTCAGAGGAGCCATGCCAGTAAATCCCAATGATGAATGTGGTTCCCACCGAACCTGCTTTGTGCCTTTTTGTGCAGATCAGAAGTGGGAAAAATGCTAGGCTTGCTAAAAAAGACAATTGCTCTTAAAAATCTAATTGTGGAATTAGAACTAGAAAATAGCAGCATTATTTGGTGTGGTGGTTGGGCCTAATCTTGATCCTTCTGATAATTGTATGCATTTGTATCAGAAGGACTATTTCCTTCTGCTATCACAGTGTATTTTTCTAATTGTTTCCACTCAACAGAATCCCGTTGAAGAAGTTCCCCTCCATGCGTAGCATCTACAATGAAGTCGGCACAGATATCCCAGACCTGATTGAGTTGGGGCAAGTGCTGAAATACAAGTTTGGTGGTCCAGGCGCAACTAACCCCACTCCAGAGGCTTTAAAGAACTATATGGATGTAAGTATAGTGGCTGATCTTTCTTCCTCTAATGGCTCTGTGCAGGAATAGGTCATCTCTCTTTTTGTAGTGTGAGAGGATCTAGGTGATGGTTCATTATGCTGGAACTCGGCTTATGTTCCCAGCTCCTTCGCAGTGAACAAGGCTAATAGAAAAAAGACCCATGTATTTCTGCACACGGAGCCTCCGAAGTGTCCTGCAAGTAACTCTTGAAACACCCAGTGGAAGAACTGCACATGCAGAGCTTCATTCCTTTGGCAGGCTCAGAATGTGGGCAGTTTTTATTAAGCTGCCATCCCATGAGCTGGCATCATGAAAATTGGCATCCCATGCAGATCCACTCCCAGTGAAATGTGAACTCCTTGGGACATGACCTCTTATCTGAAGAATCTGTGTGTTTGGAAGTCAGGGTAGGTTTGCAAAAGCTGTTGAAATGGAAATGTGTAGGAGGTATATGAAGCAATCAGCGAGGCTAAGGGTGGGTAAAATGAAGATGAGTGCTGTCTATATAATCTGAGTCGAGCCTTGAGGTAATCATCCTGCTCAAATATCTTTATTAGAAAAGATACAGCGGCAATGAACATGCTTGGACTTGACTTGGAGTTCTCTGTGGTGGTGGGAGCTCCTTTTCTTCCAATGTCCCTTTCTACACGCGATGACTTGCATGTACCTGATCAAGGAAGAATAGGGTTTATACTCGGAAACATTAATTCCCCTAACACAAACTTGGGGTACAGTTGTGTCTTAGCATCTGCGGGATCTCAAAACTCGGCAGATAATCCTCAGGTAATCAAATCTGTGGGCCAGGCACTTTGTTGTTTGGAGCTGTTCTCTGGTCACATCCAGAGGGTGTTCAGCTGTGGCCTCCCCACCCATCAGAACACCTTTTGCAGGCCAAAAATGGTCTCGGATTTCAGCTGAAAACCAGAAGTGAATATTTTCAGCCCGCAAAAGGCATTCTGAGGGTCAGAGAGTCTGTGAACTCAGTGTTTGGAGATTCCAGGTCTGGCTGAGTTCACAGGTTCAGAACCCGTGGTTAGTTAAAATCGCAGGTCCCGAATCCACAGATGGGGGGGGGGGGACCTGTACTTGTGGTCCAGTTCTTCATGGCCCATAGCCTTGACTTTAGTCATCTGCAGTACTAAGAAGTTACATTTCAAGATATAGTATTCTTTTCCAGGTCAAGTGGCAAAATAGTTTCCTCTTTTACTCACTGGGTTTAAACAAAACCATTCTTTGTAATCTTTTTCCCTGCTGATTTTTGTAATGCTGCAATGCTGTATCAGCCAGCAAGGCAACTGTTGAACTGGATGCTTTCAGGACGGGTGTGGTAATGTTTAAATGCAGCATGCAAGTTGCATTAAATCTTTTTGGCTGTTGTGCAAGGAAAACAATTTTTAAAGGAAAAAGTAGCTGTTCAAGTGCAGGGCTAGATCAGGATACCCTTATCTCGAGTTTTCCATAATTGAGTTAGGCTTAGAACATGTACTTGTATTGGTCAAAGGTTCTCAAACTTTGTGACTGGAACCCTTAAAATATATATAAATGTGACAACAACTCCCCCCACCCCTATTACAGCTATTCACAACCCACACTTTGAGAACCCTTGCAAAATCTATAGCTAGACAGACTGTTTTATTCCAGGGATACTACAATAGATCTAGAAGGGTGAATTACTAAACTTCTGAGCAAATACCAGAATAATGTGTAAACTGCCCTTGCCCAGCTGAAATGGGGCCTGAAACAGCACCAAGGTTTCTGCCCCCTTCTTGTTTGGGCACATGTTGCAGTGTGTGCACCCTGTACTGTCCCTGGTCTGGGCTCCAGTGATCCTCTTCCTGTCTCTGGTTCTTGTTTTCATTTTCAAAATGGGTGGGTGAGTTGAGCTGAGAGGAAGCTTTTTTGCCTTCCAGGTTCTGCTTGCCTACCCTACTCTAAGGCCGAGATGGTGGTGCTGTCTCCATTGCTTTCCCATAATGGGAGGGGTTGATGGAGCAGCCTCCTTCAGCACCACTGCAATGGAAGAGATTGTATAATGGTGGTGCTGGAGGAGAAGGTGGCAGGAAACTGCTACTGCAGCACTGTTTTCCTCACTTGCTCTCCAGCAAAGCAAGGGAAAGCCAGTGAGGATGGGGTGAGGGCAACAGGGTGGGTGGCTGTTGAAAGGGACAGGCAGGTATGGGTGCAGCCCCCTTGGCCTCTTGCCCCCCAAAAAGCTGCTTCATCTGGCCTTATGGGTAGGCCGACTCTGCCAGCAATACTGGATGAGAGTTAATGTTGAGCCAAACTTTCAAGCATCTTCAGAACTCTAGACTTCCAGCTGTTGAACAGTAATACAATTGCACCACAGTTGTATGCATTCTGTGAGAGACTCCTGGTTTTCCACTTCCTCTTGGCTAGTGGAAGGTGCAGAAGGTCAGTGAAGCAAGGCATTAGTCAAAAAAATGGCCTAGTAAAAAGGTCTTCCTAATCTTTTGGGATGCAGGGGTGCTCTTGAAAATAGCCGGTGATGTTGTGTTTGGTGCAAAGGAACAGGACATATTTTTCTCTTTGGTTAAATGAGAGGCTAGCCACAATGCTGCCTGTTTTAAGTAGACAATGAAAACCTTCTTTGTTCTCGCTCTTCCTCCTCCTGTTGTTCCCTGATAACTTGATCTGTGTCTATCCTTTATTGCATTTTATCTCTTTATTCTAGTTTTAAAATGCATTTAATATTAAACTGCCCTTTGATAGGAAAGGAAGGTGGTGTATATATTCTTTCAATGTAGGCTTAAACACACTTGACATAGATAAATTATCCCTGCATTCTCTTCTGTCCTTGCAATCATGTGATTAAAGAGATAAAAGGGGAGGGTTAGTACTTAGTATTGGTGTAGCACTTTCAAGGGTTCAAAGCACTTCCTTGGCATTAATCATCTTGTTGTAATCCTTGCAACAGCCCTGTAAGGTAAGTGGGTAGAACTCTTACATTGTAGCTGAGGAGGAGTGACTTGCCTGAGGCCGCCTAGTGAAATCATGACAGTAACTAGATTCAGTCTGGAGAAGTTAAGAGTCATAATTCAGTGTCTTCATCACTATTCTGCACCAGCTCAAATGAGAGTTCATCTTGATTTTCTTGAATGCTGATGGGCAAACTGAGCATTGTAGCAGAATTCAGAACTAGGGCAAGTTGCTACTTTGAGTCTGATAACATGAAGTACAAGGGTGATTGTGTACCTGATCTGAGCATATGATGTGATTGAGAAACACTATGTGATCCATCCTATAGTTTGAGATTTTCAGTAATGATGCTTTGATTGCAGAAAGTATGCAAGGCAAGTGGGAAACATCTCTCCCCGCCCCATTCCACTCTCTGTGTGGCCTGCCCCAGTGGGTGTTTCCAGTCCATCAGAGCACAGACCCAGCCACTTGCGGCTGTGGGCAGGCTGTGCTCACTGGCATGATTGTCTTTACGACTGCTATGAAGTGTGTGATCCCTTCCACCAGCATAATGAGCCCATAGGATTGGCTGCAAGTCTTCCAGTTCCTGTTCTAATTCTCAAATGAAGGGAGGCCTTGAGCAGATTTCCATCTTCAGCATGTGCTGGGAAACAAATTGTCCAACCTGCAGTTTACTAATCTTGGCAAAGAATCGACGGCATAATTATCCGATGCTGGTTGCATACACGTGACACTTTACTTGAAACTATTTGTGTGTGAACCTCTAACTTCTTCTTTAATTTAACTTGAGCACACAGTTTATTTGTAGGAAAGGTGGGATATAAATCATTTAATATAATTTATTTCAAATATATTGTCCCCTTCCATCTTTTCTGTCAAAAGAATTGTTCTGTTCTTTCTTTTTTTCTCTCTATATTGGGCTTGAGTCTATCAATTTTGCTTACTTGACCCAATTGTTAGAGGTTTTGAAAATGGTGTTATTTTACTCAGAAGTAAGTTCATTGCATTCAGGAAGCCTTGGGATTACAGCCCATCTTACTCACCAGAAACATTCTACAAATAGTGTGTAAGCAGCGGCGTCATGCAGCCGGAACGCTGGGAGGGACGAACGGGTGAGCGGCAGCCCGCACGGAGCGTCACGCTCCGTTTTGCCGGCTTCCTTGCCCCCACAGGGCGGGGAAGCCGGCGAAACGGAGCGTGACGCAACGGGCGGGCTGCCGCTCACCCGTTCGTCCCTCCCAGCGTTCCGGCTGCAT